>PVJI01033814.1:0-10942 GCA_004026765.1 Micronycteris hirsuta
CGGACATGTATCATTTCAGCACTTTGTTTCAAACCCCAGCACAAGAGTTCCTTTGGTTTGGAATTGGATCAAAACTGAGTAGAAGACTTCTTTATTCTCAATAAGCAAGTTTAAATGTTTTATATCACAACACCTTTTAGGAAAGAATAAACAGAATTTACATTCATAGTGAAAACAATGTCTTTTGCATTTTTCTGTGTTGCAAAAATTTCCATTTGCTATTCATGTGAATACAGCAATAAATACTTCTTTTGATTTTTGTATTGGTCAACAAATATCCATGGTATATATTATGTGGTGGCACTGTGAAAAGCAAAAAAAAAATACTATGAGGCATGGTAGAATAATAGGGGTATTATAGTTTCATGGAAAGCAGGACTTTGAAATCAAACAAAAATTGTCTAAAATCTGACACTGCCATTTCTCAGCTTGTTTAGTTGGGCCATACTTTGGTTCATACTTTGGTTCCCTCATCTTCAAAACAAAGTTGTAGTCATGTTTGAAGATAATACCTAAAGCACTTAGCCCACTGCGCACATTCTATGTACATTCTAAGTACATTATGTGGGAAGAATTGTTGCTTTCACATTTGCTTTCTTTTTTTTATTTTTTTTAATTTTATTTTATTTTTGTTCAATTACAGTTATTTGCATCCTCTCCCCTCCCCTCCTCCCTTCCCCTCCAGCCTCCCTCCTCCCCCAGGCTCCCTCCTCCCCCTTAGTTCTGTCCATGTGTATGATCAGCAACTTATGCCACTTGCCTTTAAGTAAATTCATCTTTTAGTATTAGGCAACTTCTCCTTCTATAAACAGCACTGCTATTGCTGTCCTAGCCTACCAGCTGTGTCTCCTGTAGAGAAAAACCTGAAACAAGTCAACAGCTAAAGATTAAATTTTCTCTACTGAAAAACAATTTGTATTAAAAGTAAAAGGTTGTTTGTAGAACAATGTGTCAGAAAGTCTCAAGTACTGGTTTTAATCTTCTAATGCCCTGATAATTTAACTAAGAGGAATGTGAAATTAAGTGTAATAGAATATACTATTAGAGAAAACACAGTTCTGTACTAGTCCTAATGGAAATAGAATATTAAATATGCCATACCTTTTGTGGCATATTTAGCATTTTATGCCATGCCAAGCCTTTTATGGTTTGATCTAGGAGATTTCTTCTCTTCCTGGTCTCTTGTCTTTTTACAATTAAAAACAGCAGTGAATAAATGAAATATAGAAACCATTTTGATGCAATTTTAATGCACATACCATTATTCATTCCAAAAGATGTCATATTTAGATTGTAAATTTCTTTCAAATTGTATGATACAATCAGCCCATTTCACTTAAGGTAAAAGCTAAGACCAAGAAGGATTTTCCATCAAACCATCTGGAATTTAATGTAGGACAGAATTTTCTAAAGCAAGAGGGCTGATATTTTAGGCAACATTAGAAAGGCCATGAAACCACTCTATAACTCTCTATCAGCCTACTTTCATTCCTCCTACTCATTTCATTGACTAGAGGCTGGGACACTGAGAAATACACATTTTGTTGCGCTCTGCATAGCTATTATATAATCAATCTAAGTCTACTGCAGAAAAATTTGAAATAGTAAAGAAAAAAATTTCCTAAAATCCCACCATTCAGAGGTGAACATTATTATTATTATATATAGCTATATCTCTACAGGTTTTGAATGAATACATTTTTATAAAAATTTTCTCAAGAATATATGTTCCATAACTTTTTTCACTTGATATTCCTTTGTGAAGATTTTCAGTAAGATTTAATATAGTTCTTAATGTTTTAAAAACTGTGATAATGCGGTATGCTGTTATATGGAGGACCCCTTTACTTAACCAATTTTCTGTTGCATGTTTGCTTTAGCTGTTTTTTTCTCTTGTGTGTATTGAATATATATTTTTATACTAAGGAGATATGACATGTGAAAATTCCACGAAGTGGAATCTTAGTATGTTTTAAATTATCCTAGCTATTTCCGACTTCCAGCCAAAATGGAGGCATATGTAGATACACTGTGCCTCCTCACACAACCAAAAGAAGGATAACAACAAATTTAAAAACAAAAAAATAACTAAAACTGCCAGAAAATCAAACTGTATGGAAGTCTGACAACCAAGTAGTTAAAGAAGAAACATTCATCCAGACTGGTAGGAGGGGTGGAGACAGGCTGATGGGCAGAGAGGACTGGAGGCCAGGCGGTGGCTGGAGGGCCTGGGCAGGAAAGCAGCAACTGGTTGAGCAGGCAGTCCCACATTTGACTGCAGATTAAACCAGAAGGAACAACTGGGAGTGAGACGGACCTCACAACCCAGGGTTCCAGCATGAGGAAATAAAGCCTCAAAACATCTGACTCAAAAAACCTCTTGGGGGTTGGGAGGTAGGAGAAACTCCTAGCCTCACAGGGGAATTTGATTGAGAGATGCACAGGGTCCTAGAATGTACACAAAACCACCCACCCAGGAATTAGCACCAGAAGGGCCCAGCTTGTTTGCAGATAGAGGAAGAAGTGACTAAAAGCCAGCCGAGAGCTGAACAAGCAGCACTGTTTCATCTTAGACCCCTTCCCCACATATAGTGCCACAATGCAGTAACGTGGGTTGCCTTCTCCTGGTGAATACCGAAGGCTCTGCCCCTTACTACGTAACAGGCATGCTGAGACCAAAAAAAAAAAAAAAAAAAAAAAAAAAAAAAAAAAAAAAAAAAAAAAAAAAAAAAAAAAAAAAAAAAAGGCCCAAATAAAAGAACAGATCAAACTTCCAGAAAAAATAAAACTAAGTGATGGAGAAATAGCCAACCCAACAGATGCATAGTTCAAAACACTGGTAATCAAGATGTTCACACAAATGGTTGAGTATGGTCACAAAATAGAGGAAAACGGGAAGGTTATGCAAAGTGAAATAAAGGAAAATGTACAGGGAACCAACAGTGAAGGGAAAGAAACTGGGACTCAAGTCAATGATTTGGACCAGAAGGAAGAAGTAAACATTCAACCAGAACAGAATGAAGAAACAAGAATTCAAAAAAATGAGTAGAGGCTTAGGAACTTCCATGGCAACTTTAAATATCCCAACATGCAAATCATAGGGATGCCAGAAGGAGAAGAGGAAGAGGAAGAAATTGAAAGCTTATTTGAAAACATAATGAAGGAGAACTTCCCCAATCTGGCAAAAGAAATAGACTTCCAGGAAATCCAAGAAACCCAGAGTCCCAAAGAAGTTGGACCCAAGGAAGCACACACCAAGGCACATCACAATTACATTACCCAAGATTAAAGATAGGGAGAAAATCTCAAAAGAAGGAGGAGAAAGGGAGACAGTTACATACAAAGGACTTCCCATAAGGCTGTCAGCTGATTTCTCAAAAGAAATCTTGCAGGCAAGAAGGGGCAGGAGAGAAGTATTCGAAGTCATGAAAGGCAAGGACCTAGATCCAAGATTACTCTACCCTGCAAAGCTATCATTTAGAATGGAAGGGCAGATAAAGTGCTTCCCAGATAAGGTCAGGTTCAAGGAGTTCATCATCACTAAGCTCTTATTATATGAAATGTTACAGGGACTTATCTAAGAAAAAGAAGATCAAAATTGTGAACATAAAATGACAATAAACACAACTATCAACAACTGAACCTAAAACAAAAACAAAAATGAACTAAGCAAACAACTAGAACAGGAACAGAATCACAGAAATAGAGATCACGTGGAGGGTTATCAGTGGGGAAGGTGGAGAAATGAGGGAAAAGGTACAGGAAATAAGAAGCATAAATGGTAGGTACAAAATAGGGGGAGGTTAAGAATAGTATGGGAAATGGAGAAACCAAAGAACTTATATGTGTGACCTACGTACATGAACTAAAGTGGGCGATGTGGGTGGGAGGGGGTGTGCAGTGCAGAGGGGAATAAAGTGGGGAAAATGGGACAACTGTAATAGCATAATCAATAAAATATGTTTAAAAAATTATCCTATCTAATCTTCCATTTTGTGCTCCCTAAAAGGAATACTTTATTCATTTTCCATGGCAAAGTTTTCTACATTAGCAGTGCAGCATATTAATAGGAAAAGGCCACAGAAAAGGTAGACAGCAATAGGCAGTTTTTCTGATACATAATCACTCTTTAACAAGTTTTCTTTCAATGAAAAAAATTTTCCCCAGTTATCTGGTATGGCCATTGGTGACCAAGCCAAGGAATATACATATTCAAAGTCTGCTTTCTTTCCCTATTCCCTCATCCTATTTACTCTGTCACCTTAAGGGAGATGTCAACATTAGGATTGGTACATATAACCATTATATACTATATTACTTTCTTTATTACCATTATTTATTCATAGTGATACAATTAATTATATGCTGATGCTCACCAACAGTCTTAAATTGATATGTTTCCAGTCACTTTAACTGTCTGAAAGGTTATTCTCTCGTAGATACCTTAGGAATAACTCATGGTATATTGAAAAAAGTTTGACTATACACTTGAAAAACGGTTTATCTGAACTTGTCTCAGATTTTCTGTTTTATTTTATCTTATCTTATCTTATCTTTTATTTTTATGCCTTTTTAGTTGTCCCAAATCTGCCCCTTTGGCCCCATCTACCCAGCCTGCCTCCTACTCCCACAGTCAATCCCCACACAGTTGTCCATGTCCGTGGGTCATTCATGCATGTGCTTTAACTAATTCCTTCCCCTTCTTTCCACCAGCCCCGACTTTCCTCCTTTCCCCTTACAGCTGTTGGTTTGTTCCATGTTTCTATGCCTCTGGTTCTATTTTGCTCATTAGTTTATTTTGTTCATTAGATTCTACTTTTAAGTGACATTGTATGGTATTTGTCTTTCACCAACTGGATTATTGCACTTAATGGCCTCCAGTTCCATTACTGCTGTTGCAAAAAGTAAGAATTCATTCTTATTTTACTGCTCTGTAGTACTCCATTGTGTAAATGTACCATAGTTTTATCCACTCATCCACTGATGGGCACTTAGGCTGTTTCTAAATCTTGGCTATTGTAAATAGCACTGCTATGAACACAGGAGTACATATATTCTTTTGAATTGGTGTTTTTGGATTCTTAGGGTATATTCCCAATGTGGAATCGCTGAGCCAAAAGGTGGTTCCATTTTTAATATTTTGAAGAAATTCCATACTGTTTTCCACAGCGGCTGCATCAGTCTGCATTCCTACCAACAGTGCACTAGGGTCCCCTTTTCTCGACATTTTTAGCAGCAGTTGTTGTTTGTTGGTTTATTAATGACAGCCATTTTAGCAGGTGTGAGATAATATCTCACTGTGGTTTTAATTTGAATATCTCTGATGGCTAGTGATGTTGAGCATATTTTTATATCTATGGGCCATCTGTATGTCCTCTTGTAGAAGTGTGCATTCAGATCCTTTCCCCACTTTTTAAAACTTTTTTTGTAAATATTTTATTTATTTATTTTTAGAGAGAGGGAAGGGAGGGAGAAAAAGAGGGAGAGAAACATCAATGTGTGGTTGCCTCTCACTTGGCCTCCACTGGGGACCTGGCCCACAACTCAGGCATGTGCCCTGACTGGGAATCGAACCGACGATCCTTTGGTTCACAACCCATGCTCAATCCACTCAGCAACACCAGCCAGGGCCTTTTGCCCATTTTTTAATGGGATTGTTTTTCTTCCTGGTATTCAATCGTATATGTTCTTTATATATTTTGAAGATTAAACCTTTATCTGATGTATTCTTGGCAAATATGTTCCCTATGCAGTTGGTTCCTTTTTCATTTTGATGATGGTTTCTTTCTATTTATTTGTTTATTTTTTTACTGTTCATTTACAGTTTCCCCCCCCATTACTCTCTCCTGACCCACCTACCCCCCACCTCCCACATTCAGTCCTGCTCCAAGGACCATCTTTGTCCATGGGTCCTTTATATATGCTCCTTGACCCTTCACCTTCTTTCCCCCATTATCCCCCTCCCCCAACCCTCTGGTTCCTGTCAGTTTGACATTTATTTGCATGTCTCTGTTTCCATTTTGCTCCCTTGTGTTTTGTTGATTAAGTTCCACTTATAGGTGAGATCATATGTTATTTGCCTTTAATTGCCTGGCTTATTTCACTTAGCATAATACTCTCCAGTTCCATCCATTTTTCATGAAGGGTAGGAGTTTCTTCTTTCTTTCTGCTGCATAGTATTCCATCGTGTAAATGTACCACAGTTTTTTGATCCACTCCTTTACTGATGGGCACTTAGGCTGTTTGCAGCACTTGGCAACTGTAAATAGTGCTACTATGAACATTGGGTGCATAGGTTCTTTTGAATTGGTGTTTCAGAGTTCTTAGGGTATAATTTCAGCAGATGATGGTTTCTTTAGGGTGCAGAAGCTTCAATTATAAATGAGAAACTTTTTGTGTGGATGTCAAAAGAATTTACTTCCCTCTTTAATGACCAAAAATTTCATTAGACTTTTCCCAGTGTTCTCTATTTTTCCAGGTATACAGTGTGTCTTTTCAACATCTTTCAAATATACATTTTCTTAATTTTAGGAAAGTATGTTTTAATTGTATGTATTTTTAATATCTATATTGTTTTATTGATTTGGTTTTCTTTTTAGAGGGCTCTTATTATATATATGTTGTTTCTTCTTTTCTTATCTTTCATAAGGCTAGGTATATTGGAGATTTCCAGGGGGCCGATGTCTGAATTGCACCTATCAAAAACATAACTTTCAGTGAAAAGTAAAATTTTAAGGAACAAAGTACAAAGATATGATTAACAAATGAGTGAGCTGAATGCATACTCTCTGTGATTCAGACAACTGACAGGATGTCTGTTTCCTACTAATATTATGTCCTCTTATTTCCATAAGTGGCCAAAATAAGAAAGTACATGAAATTTACTTTTGAATTTGAGATTATGCAAAGTTCCCAAAGTAAAATAAAGTTTACAGAACAGTCTCAGGGAATATTATTTATAATTCATTTCTAGGCAAAGCTTTATTTTTCCTGAGAGCTGTGTTTTCTATTCTTGATGAAAGTCATGATAACTAGACTTTCTATTTTTCCCTGGCTCAGTCTTACAACAATAAACACAATTATGCAGAGATCCTTATTGCATGTATGTATTAATTGATCACACTTTTTACTTTCAAGGTTTTTAAACTTTGGTGTCAAAGGACAAGTTGCAGAGGAAATGTGTACAAAATTTAGTTTTAATATGCGTGTTTTTTTTCTGAGAAAGTCTTGACTGTTCATTAGATTCTGATTCTCAAAAGGATCTGTGATACACAAAGAACAAAACTATTGCTTTTATATTCATTATTTCATTTTATTTATAAAACAGAAACTTTTTTCTAGTTGAAATATAACTCTCAGTGACATATCAAAATTAATTTTTTTTACTTCTGGAATCACACTAAGAATTTTTAACTTCACAAAATATAATTAATAATGAACTAATGAATTTACAGAGCAGACCCCAAACACTCAAAACCAAGTCATGCCATTTACAAACCTAGATCACGTAATATAGGGAAAAAAAGCAAAGTTCTTTTTCTACAAATATTATTAAGGGCCTGATGAAAACTCATCACCTGGGTTCGCTAACTTTAGAAAGAATGTTAGCGTCATATATGATCATTCTAAATAGTATCCTCCTGGAAATTGGTTGAGACAGAAACTACTTCAATAAAGCCACTTATTTCTGTTTTATATAAGTTCGTTCGTTTCATTCTGTTTCTTCTCTAAGTTTTTCTTCTTAGTATCATTAAATTGTGTTTTTAGGTGGCTTAGGAAAATGACTTGCAGTCTTTTTGAGAACATTTATCAAATTGGACATAGGCTTATTACCATACATCAGATGTCTCTGGAGAAATGCTTCCATATATTTAATCAGGAGTTATGGTCTGTAGATAGTCCCCTGGCTTGGTTCATAAAGATAAAATATGTTGTAAGGTAGAGTATGTTATAGAAATAAAACAAATACTAAAATTAAATTAATATGCGATCTATGCCAGTACAGTCAAGAGTTACAACAAGGCAGGTAGTATTTTCTTAAACCAAAGCTGAACATATGTAGGGGGGAAAATTATGATTATGTTTGGAAATGCTAAGTATCTCAATTAAATGTGTAATGAAATGGAATCACTTATCTAGAATGCATTAATTTTGTATTTTGCTAATGATTTATTTTTAACTATTTGTGCTGTCTTTTTTTCCCATTAAATTCATGGGGTAATATTAGTTAATAAGATTATATAGGTTTCAAGCGTACCATTCTGTGATACATCATCTGTTTACTGCATTGTGTGCCTACCACCCATTGTCAAATGTTCTTCCATCACCGTACACTTTACTCCCTTTACCTGTGACTAGCTCCCCTTCCCTCTGGTAACCACCATACTGTTGTCTGCTTCTATTGCTGTCTACAAGCTTTTGTTTGTTTTTCTCATTTGTTCGTTTGTTGTTTTCAGTTTTATATTTCACATATGAATGAAATCATCTGGTTCTTGATTCCTGTCTGACTTATTTTGCTTAATATAGTCTCAAAATCCATCCATATTGTGGCAAACGGCAGTATTTCATCTTTTCTTCTGGCCCAGTACTATTCATTGCATATACGTACCACATCTTCTTTAGCCAGTCATCTTTTGAAGGACACATCAGTTGTTTCCATGCCTTGGCCTTTGTGATAATGCTACAACACAGCATTGGTATTACCAAAAAAACAGAAACACAAACCAAAGGAACAAAATTGAAAGTCCGTAAGTAAAGCCAAATATATATGGGCAAAACAATTTTCAATGAAGGAGCTGAAGACATAAAATGAAAAAAAAAAGAAAGTCTCTTCAATAAATGGTACTGGGAAAATTTGAAAGCCCTTGTAAAAGAATGAAACTAGACTACTGTTTGTTCCCATACACAAAAATTAACTAAAAAAAAGTAAATAAATAAAAATTAACTCAAAATGGATCAAAAAGACCTAAATATAAGACCTGAAACAATAAACTACATAAAATAAAATGTAGGTACTAAACTTATGGACCTTGGTCTTAGAGTGGATTTTATTAATTTAACCCCCAAAGCAAGGGAACACAAACCAAAGGAGCAAGGGAAGTAAAAGCAAAAATTAGTGAATAGGATTATATCAAACTAAAAAGCTTCTGTACAGCAAAAGAAACCACCAACAAAACAAAAAGGTAACAAACTGAATGGGAGATGTTTGCAAATGACAGCTCTGACAAGGGGCTAATATCCTAAATACATATAAAAAACTCATGCAACTCAACACCAAACAAACAAACACTCCAATTTAAAAATAGGCAAAGTACCTGAACAGAAACTTCTTCCAAGAAGACATACAAATTGCCAACAGATATAAGAAAAGGTGCTCAGTTTCACTAACTATTAGGGAAATGCAAATCAAAACTACAATGAGATATCAACTCATGAAGGGCTATCATCACAAGTAATAACAAGTGTTGAAGGGTTGAGAAAAAGGAACCCTCTTTCACTGCTGGTGGGAATGTAAACTGGCACAGCCACTATGGAAAGCAGAAAGGAGGTTCCTTAAAAAAATAAGAATACAGGCCTGGCTGGTATAGTTCAGTGGACTGAGCACAGGCTGCAAACCAAAGGGTCACCAGTACGATTCCCAGAGAGGGCACATGCCTGGGTTGTGGGCCAGATCCCTGTGGAAGCCATGTGAGAGGCAACCACACATTGATGTTTCTCTCCTTCTCTCTCCTTCCCTTCCCCTCTCTTTGAAAATAAATAAAAATGAATTCTAAAAAAAAAAAATATATATATATATATGAATACAGTTACTATATTACCCAGCAATCCCTTTTCTGGGTATTTACCTCAAATATTTGAAAACATTTACTTGCAAAGATATGTGCACCCCTACATTCATTGCAGCATTATTTGTGTCAATTCCTTATGTCTTTTTCTAGCATGCAGTAAGTTTATAATCCTGTGAACACTAGACTGGCATTTAAAAAGTATTTTGTTCACTCAAGAAATAATATTAAGTTACTTTGAACCTATTGGAAATGTGGTTGTAATTTACATTCTCTATGCAACAGTCTAAGAAGTTAGCTCTGAATAATTTCTTCCTGCTTTGGTATTGTTAGTGCAGTTAAACAGTTTAAAACTTAGAGATTTATATTTTACTTGACATTTAAATTATTTAGAAAATGGCTGATGATTTAATATTGAATAAAAGTAATATACGTAATTTTCCATGACATGAATAAAAACATTTAGTGAAATTTCCTGAGTCATTTGCACTTTAAGCAAATGATTACACATTTTTGGTCTGTTGAGTTATTCAATCAACTAGAATTGCAATTTGATGGACCTGAGGAATGAGAAAAATTTTGAGGTTTATATGAATGTTTTTATAAATTGTGGAGTCAGCTTACATGCCTAAAGTGGATTCTGACACTGACGCTTTCTCCCTGCTAATTCAATTCCCAGGGCCAGTGACACTTAAGAGGCCAAATGATTAGGTTACAAGCAGTTATTAAGGTAAGCAAGGTCTTACTCATTTCTTGTGGTCAGATATGCGCTCTCAGTTATGAGAGAGGTAGGTAAACATTGATGCTCTGGTTAGAGAGAAGCCGATATGCCTTTTTCTAAGTTCACTAGAGCTTATAGATGGCCAGTTTACACATACGCACACACTCGAGAGGTCTGAAATAAAGTCTAGTGTCTTTATTTTTTGTTTCTGTGTTCTACTGATAATCTTCTAAAAGTAGAAATACAGCTTCAAATGTAATCCTAGATTTAAAAAGCAAAAAATACAAAAAACAAAAACTGACCAGTTTTCAGTTCACATTCTCTCACCTCCACCCTCCAACCTCTAGGTCTCACTGGGGCCATATTACTCAGTTATTTATCCCTAAATCACACAATCCCAATTCTTACCATTTCTTATTTTCCCTAACTGTACTCA
>PVJI01033815.1:0-10950 GCA_004026765.1 Micronycteris hirsuta
CTAATTTTGCTGTCTCAGCCCAGAAATTAGCACAATGAAATAGATCTAAAAAAAGTAACAAAGAACTGTTAATTTTCCCACACTCTTCTGGATAATTAAAAATTAATGCAAAATAAGTATCATTTGTTGTGAACAAATTTAATAAATTAACAAAACCACCCAACTTGAAGTTTTTAAAAATATATTTTAAAGGCCTATTGCTTTTAATAGCATAGTAATTTTGTTCATTTATATTAACATCTGGCCAATGCGTTAGAGGTAATCATACATAATGTCAAACTACACAAGTAAATATTCTCTTTTTGTTGTACTAAATGTGAAGTTTATTTGTACCAGGGAAAAGGCTAAACAAATTTCCAATAATCATAGGGAAAAAATTCACACACACACATGCACATTGCTACCTCTCTGTGTGTTTGTAGTATTTTCCATGAGCATATTATGAGTAAATGCTAAGCAAGCACTATTAAGCAATGAGCAAAAGTAACAGATAAGCTAGCTTGTACACACATGCCAGAAATGCCCGTATCACCAAAATATTAATGCTTGGATACGTTATGCCATGAGAATGGTGTTTGAAATTTTCTTCATATTTAAATAAATATAACATACTTGATATGTTTAAGAAATAAAATGTGCATAATCTTTTTAAATAATAAGAGAATATAAAAAATGACCATATTTTTCAAGAGACAGGGATGAAGGTGGGGAGAAGGTGGTAAAAAAAAACCCAAGGTTCTGGAGCTCAAGGTTCTAGAAAAAAAAAGTAAGTTTTAAAATTTAAAAATTCAATGGAACAACAGAACTGATCTAGAGATGTGAAAATATCTGAACTGTAGCTTAGATACTACGATGCAACCCAGAAACCTACAGAGAGGAATGGAGTTACAATAGATGAAAGAGATAAGAGATATATATGGAAGACAGATGAGAATTTCTAATATATATCTAAACAGAAAGAGAATAGAGCAAAATGATGGTAAGCAATACTTGAGAAAAAATAACAGATTTTTCAAGAACTGAAAACAACTCCACAAATTACAGATAAAGAAAACATGACATATGCGGGGGGACCCCACGAAAAACAATTATCTTCTGGATGGCGGGCCTCTAGTAGTACAGGCTTCCCCTGCTAGGTGAGTATTCTAGGAACCCATCTGTATCAGTGTACCAGCTGGTGCTGTTGTGAGAGGCAGCATTTAGCCTCAGTGAATTTTTTTAAGACTTTTTCAGTGTGTTTGCCCATTTCATGATGGGTGATTTACGAGCGCACCTGCCCACACCATGCTGAGTATTCAGTAGTTTTTGACCAAAAATGGCATAACCCCCGTGCTGCACCTTCCCTATTTACCTGATCTTGTCCCAAGCGACTTTCGCTTGACTTTTTTTGTTTCCCTGGATGAAAAAAGTCCTCAAATTGAAACATTTTGCTGATGTGGAAGGTGAAACAAAAACCAGCAGAAGCATTACAGGGCATCAAATTCAGTGCATTCAAAAACTGTTTTGAGCAGTGGAAAAAAATGTCATCATGGGTGTGTTGAATCAAATGAAGAGTTCCTTGAAGGTGACTGGAGTTTAAACATGTAAGAATAAATACACAATTTTTTATAAATAAATTCCATTTTTGTGCCCCCCTCTATACCAAGTTGTATGAGATATTCAGTGACATAGCGTGGTTAATGAGTAAATAACCAAAGATTTGGGAGGATCTTAATAGCAGGCCAAGATAAAATGGAGATCACTTAACAAAAAATTGTAAAAGACTGACGCCACATCTCAAAAAGGTAAGGGAAGTGAAAAAGAAGTAAAATAATACCTTCAAAAGTTGTGCTTGTTTGTTTTAACTAATGATGACTATCAGCCCTGACTGGTGTGGCTCAGTCGATTGAGCACAGGCCTATCAACCAAAAGTTCGCTGTTCAATTCCTAGTCAGGGCACAAGCCTGGGTTGCATGCCAGGTCCCCAGGTGGATGTGTCTAAGAGGCAACCAATGGATGTTTCTCTTGCACATCCATGTTTCTCCCCCTCTCTTTCTCCCAGCCTTCCCCTCTCTCTAAAAATAAATAAATTAAAATAAATAAAAAAATTTAATGATGACAATCAAACTAGAATTATAGTCCCAGATTAAATACCATGAATGAGGGAGAAAAAAAGACTGTAAGAGGAAAAACAAGTTTACCACTAACAGTCTTTCTTAAAAGGAATTTCCAGCCCGGCTGGTGTAGCTCAGTGGATTGAGTGCGGGCTGGGAACCAGAGGGTCCCGGTTTGATTCCCAGTCGGGGCACATGCCTGGGTTGCGGGCCAGGTCCCCAGTGAGGGCCATGTGAGAGGCAACCATACATTGCTCTTTCTCCCTCCCTTCTCCTCTCTCTAAAAATAAATAAATAAATTCTTAAAAAAAAAAAAAGATTAAAAAAAAAAGGAATTTCCAAAAGATGCTGCAAGAAAAAGGAAATAATTCCACTACAAAGCAAGTAAGCATTGCAAAATGAAATGATGAGCAAAGGAATTATTGAACAAGTAAACAAAATTTGAAAAATATTGTTGTATAAAATAATAAATTACAATAAAACAAGAATAATATTTTAATTTGGATTTACTTATGTAAAAAGGACAAAACTAGAGCACTGGAGAATATTAAAGGGATTAAAGTGGAATTTCCTAAGATCCTATGTTTTCTGGTGGAAACTAAATTATGAATTAGTTTAATAACTATGAATTAATTTAGTATACATACTAGATCTTCAAGTCTAAACTTTAAATATTGATATTATATTTATAATTCTCAATTAGTATGTGTAATATATAGAATAAAGCTGAAAATTAAAAAATCAACTTATAAAATTAAAAAGATCATGAAAGTTCATAACATATAGAAGATATAGAAAGCACAATATCTACAGATGTTAAAAAGAAAAGATGGGGTTTTCAAAAAAATGAAAAAAGAAAAGAACCTCAGTATGAAGACAGAGGTTATCAGATTGGATTGTAAAAGGAATAAAGAGAACACTCAAAGAGCAGAAAATCAATATTCAGCTATATGCTTTTTCTAAGAGATGCATCCATAAATAGTAAGAAGTTGAAAGTAATACTTCGGGGTAAAAAAGAACACTGTGAAAATAGCAGCCTAAAGAAACTGGAGTAGTTATATACTATTCTCAGACAAAATAGATTTAGAACACAAAACACCTTTATTAGAAGTAGCTCTAGATAATAATTTGTAAATGTTGAATTCACCAGAGAAATATGGCAGGTCTTAACCTGTGTTCACCTAATAAAACATTCAAAGCAAAGCATAATACTACAGGGAAAACAGGCAAATCTTCACTTCTCTTTGTTATTAACAGGGGAAGTAAAGATAGAGGCTAGTAAATATATGGAAAATCTGAACAAAACCCAGCTTCAGATCCCATTTTCACTCAAAATGAAAACAAATATTTATGAATGGCCCAGACCTTGGTCCAGAACATAACCCCTCTCTTTCTGACCTCATCTCATATGACTGCCCCTCTCATTCAGATTGTTCCGGCTTTCATCTGCTCACTCCAAAACTGTGAGGCATGGTTCTGCACTGATTGCCTCTTCTATGAAGAGTGATCTCCAAGATTACTTCCTTTGCTTGCTGAAACATCACCTTCTCAGTGACCACCCTCTTTAAAATGCAATGGGTACTTGAATTGTCAGGGACCGCTTTGTAAAGCATGTGATTGTTTACCTGAAACTAATATAGTATAATACGGAATGTAAAACATACTTACAAATAAGTAAGAAAGTAAATAAAAAAGTCCAATGCAAAACCCACCCTACTCTTCCTGTTTTAGACAGTTTTTATCCTACCTTATTTTTTTTATTTATCACTTATCTTCTAGTATATTATATAATGTACCCCCCCCCCCTTTTTTTTTGGCATTTACTGTTAATAGTCTGCCTGGAAACTCTACCCTTAAATGTAAATTGTAAAAGGTAAGTTGAGATAAATACCAAGTGTATAGAACAGTGTGTGGCACATGAAATGTGCTCAGTAAATATGTGTTGATTGAATGAAAGAATTGGAACTTGAGTTGTGATGGGCAAAGTTAAGACACATATACAGAATAAAAGGTAGAGGCAAATTTTTTTTTCTCATAGGAATTCAATTTTGAGAAATAACTAACAAGGAAAATTGGTGGAAATCAGAAAAAAATAAACTGGAATATGCCAGTGTAAGACACTTGATGTATGGTCATCTGATGCTCAGTAGCCAGACTAAGATTTCCTTAAACGCTCCCTAGTCAGGAATAACATTGAGAACAGAGAATGGAGGATCCTGGGCACTTCCAGGTGGGGCTAATTACGTTTCGAATGCACACCCTGCCTTACAGACTTGAACGCATCACCGTACCTTATCTCTAGGAATTTACAATCTAGTGTTAAGAGAGATGTTTACCAGAAAAATATTTATGTAAATCAAAACAAGGAAGTAGTAACATATCTAAATGTATTGATTAAAAAATGTTTTTCTTAATAAAAGTTTAACTTTATAGTAGAAAACAATACAATAAAATGTTTTATAATACCCACATGTATATCTATCTCAAATTAAGAAAATTATTACTCAGATTCTACAAGTACAAGAGGATTAAAATATTTCTTTTGAAAGAATATGTTCTACAAAAACATGAGATACCAAGTTAGAATTTATCAATTTATTATTTTGCAACGCTGATAATTCCATTATCCAACTCTAGTTTTTATTGCTTATTGATGTATAAGCTTCTTTACTAATTGTTCATTTTTAATCTCATGTATTTCTTTCTTTTCCCAAAGCCTTGTGTGTAACCCCATCTATTCTTCTAAAAGCATTTCAATACCTCAGCCTCCTCCTCTACTATATAATTGGAAAATGTAAATAAATAAGTTAACTCTTTAGAATTTGTAGCATGCAGTGTTAACATCCTTCCAATACTAAAACTGTGATGAGAAAACCAAGTGAAGAAAATGTGACTAGAGAATGTTTTAACTTTCTTTGGCCACCATACAAAACTTAATATAACAGTGTCTCCCAGGATCCAAAGATCATGGTCTTCATAGATGATTTCGTAATTCTGGTGATTTTGCTCAAGTTCATTTGACAGTCTTGGCTTTAAAAGATATTTGTGGAATTAGACAATAATCACATTGGCCATATGCCTAGTTTTAAAAACACATTTCTTCTATTTAGAATATAAAGCTTTTTGCTTTGTTGTTAATTTTTACAGCTGAAAGTTTCTCTATTAGACAGGAAAAAATGGTGACTTATCCCTTACTTTAGAAGCTGCAGGAAAATCATACCCTTTTGGGGAGGGTGTTTACTCCCTAATGTGTTGAGAATAGGCTTTTATAGTGTAATGTTAACTTCTGTCATTGTAGAAGATGCTATTTTACTACTTACTGTTTATTGTTCTCTTTCAACACACAGTGACAAACTCATGATGGACCATGGGAAAAAATTAATATTTTTTAATCTGCAATTTTCATTAACATTTTAATAAGGTTGCATAAGATAATTGAAATAAATGTAGAAATTTTGATTCATCATTATTAAAGTATATATTAAGCCTAAAAGAACCAAGTTTGTAATTCCTTCAATATCAAATGAATATAAGAAAATATATGAGACACTATTTCTTCAAATCAAAGACTCCATTATTGTATGTGCCACTAAGATTTTCCCAAAATGCTGCCAATTATTATTACAAGAAGCATGAATTCTAAGACAAATGATACACTTTCAAGTTAAAATAAATTATACAGTCTATCTTTTAAGTGACTTTTAAATGTTAATATATTATTTCTATTTTGATATATGTTTTTAGATTTTAGTGTTAAAATGGTGTTATCTGCCCTGTTTCATGTGAATGAAATTCAGCATATATTAATAGCAACTGCACACTGTTGTAGGACACAGACATATTTTATAGTAATTATAATTAATACAATATGTTTATTCTTCATAGTATTAGGCACTAAGTTGAGGATATTTTGAACAGAACCATCAGAAAAGAGAAACATATGGGCCATGAAAATTAATGGAACAACTATTCTCAGCTAGAGATAAATTTGTTGATAGACATGAAAATTTATGGAGGAAGTTCTGCTCCCAGTAATGCCAGAGCAGCTCCCATCAGACCTTTCCTCTAACAGACAACAGTTATAATCTCTGGGGGATGAATAAATAAACAAAATAAGCAATTATCTGGTGGCACTGGAGAATCACCAAAGCAGAAGATGCTGAGGGGTCACCATTTGGAAGATGGCAATGACACTAGACTAGGTTTCCTACTTTTTTAGCTTTTCCCCGAAAGCGGGCCCCAGTCCCTGACGTGTAAAGTGGCAAGAACTGATAGAAACTTGCAACCTTAATGGCTTGAAGAACTGTAGGAAACTGTGGCTATCACAGCAACTGGGAAGAAAAAAGAAAATGCAACAAAGGAGAGATCCATGTTTTAAAAGCCTCAGATTCTGTACATGAACTCTGACCAAATCTGGCTAGCACTTGAATGCATGTGGTAGAGCCCAAACAGCCGAAGCAAGACTAAAAAGAACTAAAATGAAACCCCAGTTGCTGTCCACCTCAGGAGAGGTTGTATTGCATTTGTGTCCAGCCTAGTTAACTGTGTAATAACACAAACAAAATCCAATAATCTTTTGAAGACTATAATCAAAACTGGAATCTCTATAATACCCTCACTCACAATGCCAGGAAAATATGAAAATTTGACATGTATTCAAGAGAAATTGCAACCAGTCTGACATAACCCAGATGCTGGAATTAGACAAGGATTGTAAAGCAGCTGTTGTAATTATGTTCATGGACATAAAGAAAAATAAGCTTGTAATTAAAAAAAAAAGAAATCTTAAAAGAAAAAATGAAAACAGTTAGAAAATGCCAAATGGAAATGTTAGAACTGAAAAATACAAAATCTGAGATAATTTATGTAATGTGCAAGATCAGAACTAAGGGAGAGAGAGGGAAGAAAGGATGGAGAGAGAGACAGAGAGAGAACTATAGACAGAGAACTGCTAAATGTGAAAAAAATAAAATTATGCTTAATCTTCATGTCGTTACTCGGTGGCATGAATAAAGGCAAAATGATGACAAGTTTGTGTTCATTAAGTAAATAACAGCGGAAGAATAGACAAGACAATTCACCATATAGTTTTTTAACAACTAAAGGTGTATAATTGTTCTTTTACAATGATATTTCAATTAAACGCTTTTGGGAAGGTACACATGTGTTATAATAAAGCAGTTAAAGGATAAGCACAGGGCATATGTTGTTTTATAATTTTTAGTTTGATACTTGGTAATAGAATCATGGAATTTGATACCTGGTTACCAGAAGATACTACCACAAAGAAAAAGTAAACCATCTTTCTGTCCTTGCTGAGCACTTACTTCTTTTTACGCTTTATTCACCTAGAAACACTAAAGAGCTATAATGGCTGTAATTAAAATCTGTAATCTAAAAGAGGGAAAAGCCATGAATTTTGTTGGAAAGCCTTCTATCAATTACTTTGATTAAAAAAAGCTTTACTTTGTGGATTAGCAAAATTTCGTGTGAGGACACATCTAAAGGGATTCAAATTTAAGTGATAGTGATAGATCATTTTCTAAAATGATTGTTTTAGGACAAAGCTCAAAGTATACTAGTTACCTAATATATTGAGTATATATATATTTTTTCCTTTTGTGAATATCTCTACTAATGATCATAATTGGGCTAATATTTATGATATAAAACATTTTAATAGAAAATTAGGTAAATGAACTCAAGCTTTATCCATCAGCAGTGTGAAAAGTGTCTACACATTGATAGATGAAAATAAAAACTTAATCATGCAGTATTTTATTTGACTTACTTTAGATTATTTTAATTTAGTTACTATCCAGGCTTTAGAGGTGAATTTTCTTCCTGTTACTGAAAAATACTTAGGTTTTGCAAAATAGAATCTGCACAAAAATTTAGAACAAAATATTTTAAAATAATAAATATTTAAATTTTATATAATTAAAATATTAATTCAGTTTGATAGTGCTAGTGAAATTATGATAAAAATGGATAACTAAGAGTAGAAAATTACTTTTTATGCTCTAAACATCTTTATGTCTATGAACATTTGCTCAAGGAAAAAATAGCCATTCCTTTCTTGAAGTAGCATATTTTTCCCCCTGAAAGTTGAGTAGACATTTCCAAGACAGAACCAATTGTCTTATTCACCTTTGTTTTCCTCAAACCTATTAATTAATTTAACAAATTAGATGCCAAATGTTCTAGCTAAAAAAATATTTCCTATTCAAAATCATAGATATATCAAGAAGAAAAATAGGTTTAGTTTCTGGAAGATTTTACTACTTTGCTTTTATAAATAATTAACAATTTTCAACTCCTAACCTGTACTTAATTTTTAAATAGACTATATAGATGGTATTTTAAATGTAGCATTTTAAATTTATCCTATTCCAGAAGAAGGTTATAAAGTATTTATTTCAATGGAAACGGATTTTATAAGATATAAGTGCTATTTTTAGCTAAATGTTTATCTCATTTTATAGACTTTTGTAAATAAATATATGAAATTTTAATAAATAATCTTATGACCATTTTCCTTTATACAGTTTTGAACTTTTATAACATATAAACACTGTTTTGTACTGAATGAATAATTATCAAAATTTAATTTTCAATTTAAAAAATTATTTGATTAAATTAAAATTTTGTATTACAACAAATTGTTGACTTTTGAAAGACATGGTCTTTTGTAGACTTAAAATAACAATATTTAAAAGAAAATTCAAAGGAAGAGAAATGCTTTAATGACAAATCATAGAAATGTTACTGGAGCATTTGATGTTCACATTCAATGTTTTCCTTGGCTGAATAAAGAAACCCAAAGATCTAAAGGTGTTTTTATTTCTTTTTAAACAACTTTGGAGACAGTATCCCCAATGGGCAAAGTGGGAAAAGAGGAGGATAAAAGTAAGCGCAGTAGAAAGAAACCATTATATTTTCAAAAACTTTGATCTTTGCATAAGGAAGTAGTTAGAGCGTGGAATTACATAATACTATTTGTACATAAAATACTTGAAGCTACTTAATTATAGATTTTACTCCAGAAATTTACAGAGATATGATATTCTGTTCCTATTCTGAATTACGGCAAATAATCATAGTTAATGGTTATTTTCTCTGTACTTCAAGTTCTCTGATGTGATGCCTTAGAGGTCCTTGTTTTAAGACTATAACTACTAAAAATATCACCAATTTAGTGATGGTTTCTAAACATCTCATTAGTGGTGACTATAGGAGAGAGAGAGAAGCACTGATAAGCCCTAACCCCCTGGATAAGCCTTTCTTACAAGTCATGTAATGGCAGGAGCTATATATTTTTTCTTTATTTCTCTTGTTGGTAGTGCCCTTTGAGTTTAAAAATTCCAAAGTTTTTCTTATATACACACAATCATAAGTAATCAAGAAAGGTGAAGATGACCAAGTAGAAAATAAAAACTTAATGTCATATCTTGTGCCTAATATATATTTTCCAGGTAAAAGTGGCATGCTGGAAAAATAATTTATTATTATTATTGCTAATTATCTTCTTTAACTGTAATAAACAGAAACTTAAATTTTAACAATAACACAGATATACTCTCTTGGTTTTTATAATTAACAATTTTTAACTACTAACTAAATTTTAAAATAGAGTATACAGGTAGTACTTTATTTTATTTTTAATTAAATTTATTGGGGTATATTAGTCAATAGGATCATATAGGTTTAAAGTGTACATTTCTATGATTCATGACCTTTATATTGCTTTCTGCGCCCACCACCCAATATTAAATCATCTTTCATCACCATATATCTGGCCCCTTTTACCGCATACTACCTCCCTACCCTCTTCCCTTTGGTATCCACCATACTGTTGTCTTTGTCTATGAGTTTCAGTTTTATATCCCACATATAAGTGAAATCTTATGGTGTTTAGCTTTTTCTGGTTGACTTATTTCACTCAGCATAATATTTGCAATATCATTATGGATAATATTTTAAATTGAGCATTTCAAACAGATATATACTGTGTAAGTTGAAATGAAATTCTGTAATTAAGAATGAAAAATTTTTGCACATAGTTCATAACATTTTCTTAAAATCTTTTGTATTTCGGTGGTTTCAATTGTTATTTCTCCTCTATCATTTCTAATTTTATTTATTTGGGTCCTCTCTCTTCTTTTCTTAATGAGTCTGGTTAAAGGTTCGTCATACTTGTTGATCTTTTCAAAGAACCATCCTTGGTTTCATTGACCTTTTGTATTTTTTTTTAGACTCTATTTTCTGTATTTCTGCTCTGATCTTTATTATTTCCTTTATTTTACTCACTTTGGGCTTTTTTCATTGTTCTTTTTTTCTAGTTCCTTTAAGTGTAAAGTTAGAGTGTTTGTTTGAAAATTTTCTTGTTTCTTGAGGTTGGCCTGTAATGCTATGAATTTCCCTCTTAAAACTGCTTTTGCTGTGTCCCATTGATTTTGGGTTGCTGTGTTCTCATTTTCATTTATTTCCAGGGATCTTTTGATGCCTTCCTTGATCTTGTTGTTGACACATTCATTGTTTAGTAGTATGTTATTTATCCTTCATTGTGGCAGTGATTTCCACACACGTGTAAACACACAGTCCTGAGAATTTACACGTTTTGAGCACAGCTCCGTGTGATTCCGGTGTGAGCGAGAATGGATCATGTCTGTGGGATGGGAATTCTCTAATAGGAATTTGGCAAAGGTGTATCTTAAAAAATTCTGGCTTGCTGTGCCCTGCATATTTAATCTGGTCCTGTCTGCCACCAGACGTGAATCAACATCCCAATGCCTTGCTATGAGTAATCCTACCTGTTCTGCTTAATCCCATGTATAATCAATCCTATGTAAATGTG
>PVJI01033816.1:0-10941 GCA_004026765.1 Micronycteris hirsuta
CAGAAAGCCTCCATACTGTCATGGGAGAAGCTGAAAATCACATTGCAAAAAAAGGTGAACACATAGATAGGAGTAATTGTGGCTATTTTTGTAAACAAGCCTCTAGAGAGACTTTATCTGATTTGTCCACTGCTATGTATATCCTAAGTACCTAGAAGAGTGCCTACACTCTAATTGTTCTAGAATTATTATTTGAATGAATGAATGAATGAATGATCTTCCCACCATTCCTGACCCTGAGGCTATTCAATAAGCAGCCCCTTCTCTGTTTTATGTTTTCACAATATAGTATAGGCTTGTAAGAAACTACATTGCTTATGAATATTTGCTATTGGAGTCCTATTTCTGTTCTTTTAAATGAAAAACCAGCTTTCACTATTTGCTTTCTCTCTTCTTTAGTTCTTGTAAATTCAAACTAATTGGTCCCACAGACCTTGAAGCACACCATACTTCATAGAATACTTTCCTCCTACGACCTTGGAGAAGTTGCAGAACACTTTCTCATCAATCTCCACAGATATATAATAACATGTGAGTTTTGTTGTCTACTTCTTTTTACTCCTCCCCTTCTCTCCCATCCAGCCTGCTCCCTTTTCTTTATTCAAGGATGAAACAGAGACACAACAGAATGACCACCTGTCAGTGGAAGATAGTTCCTTGAAAACCTGGCCTGGGGAATTTTCAGAAAGGCTAGGCAATTGAACAGGGTTACTAATAAGTGTCATGGAAATATCTGAGTTTGGATCATATTTTGAAGTGTCTGTGGACCCAATTCATTTTCCCATTCCTCCCATTGCCACATAAGCAAAATGGGTTAAAAATAGAAAAAAATCACTGAATATTTTATTTTCATGGATCTAGATTTTTCCAGAAGTATCTGGTTTAAGAATCAAACAGGACTGCTATGGTTCTTGGTAAGTGGACTTGAAAAATGAACTGATCCATTCTCCACTTGGTCAACTGGTCAGACCCAATCTTCTGGGCTTCCTGTATCATTCTTAAAACACTGCCTAGCATGGTGTGTTTGGGTTACAATCCTTGAAAGGCTATTGTAGTTCCTTGGAACTTTCCCTCTCCTAAAAACAACATGTTCTACTAAAAAAATGCATCAGTTATCAGAGAATTGATCCAACCACTGCTCTGTGAGGTAGCATTACTCATATGCCCAAATGACAGATTGTTTGAACGCTGTGATGTGTATCAATACCTTTTCCAGCAGTCCACTTTCCAACTGGTCTGAAGTTTCTTTTAGCAGAGGATGAAGCCTTTCCATAGTTACAGATAAAGCTGAAAAAGCAAAGACCCATAGGAAAAGCAACTCTCAACTTTCTCATTTCCATTATTTGCCCAAAACTCCCTGGTTCAAAACTCCATCAACATCTTCAACTCCCTCTCTTCACATCCAGACACCAAGTGCTGTCAGCTCTTTCTTTGATGTATTTCCCAGAATCTTCCTTGTTTTCATTCCTTCTGTCAGCATACCACATTCAATCCTTTATTGTCTCACACCTACATCATTTAAATTACCTCCAAACAAAACACTTCAGCTTCCATCATTAGTGACCCCCACTGACTACAACTATAGTTCTAGCTTTTTAACTTAGAGTTATAATTCTTCCATATATGATCGCTAGTACTTTATTCTGTATTTACCCACTACTATGTGAATCTTCTGCTTTGGCTAAAATGGTCTTATTGGTATTTCCAAAAGGATCTGCTACCTCAAATGTATGAAAACCACTTGGCAAAACACAAGCATTACATAAGTATGAATTACTCTGTCTTGTGCCTTCTGGTCATCTGTTATCTCCCTTTAATGGTTTCATTCTATTCTCCTTTTCATATGCTGTATCCCTTAGTCTGCTCAGAAACATCTTCCTTTTATCTAGTTACCCCAACCCACATTCCTTGGCTGTAGATACATCTCTCTCTCTCCTTCTCCTCAGACCTTTTGAGTTGACACAACACAAAGTTTTGCACCTACACCTCTCTCTAGGATTACCACATTGATAATCAATCCAGGCTACCAGCAATCTAGCACTCAAGACAAAAATTTCATCCCAGGCCCCCAGCTGACAGAAAGAAGGCGTCAAGCTGTTTTGGGCAACTCATAGAGAATATCTGCCTTTTCATACCCCACCATGTGCCCAGAGGTCAGTCCTGGAGAACCACACTTCTTTCTCTGCCCCATCTTTTCTATCCTCCACAGCCCACAGTAATCTTTGTCCTATGAATTATTAAAGGGCCAAACTCCTGTGATTTGTCCTGTTTAGATGATAGTTATATATTCTGCCATTCGTGTTTACTTAGCCCTAGTAGTTTATTCTTTTATACCCATGTAGGTTGAATACTCCTTCAAAGTGACAAGAGTATCTTATATTAACTTGTAGTTCCATATTTTGACATTATTCTACAAAACCTAATGTGTGATAGCTGCTAATTGATTATCTGGGCTTGTTTGTCACGGTGGAAGTGAACGATAGCAAGTTTCTCTCTTTATTGGAGTATGGATAGAGGTTTAGGAAGATTGTAGAAAGCAAAAGACCACTGTTCCCTTGGAGGAAGAGATGTGAACCAAGAAGGGAGCTAACCAGAATCTAAAAGGCAAATACGCCAATGCATCATTTTACTCAAGGTCAGGCATACATTTACACAACACGTTTCATAATGGCACATTATGCAACACTTTTCAAATGGTAAACTCAATGGTAAAAGGCAAATGTGCCAATGCATCATTTTACTCAAGGTCAGGAATATGTTTCTGTAACACTTTTCAAACGCCAAGCAATTGAGCTCTTGTTCTCTCAGTTCCTCTGCCTTTACTTTTCATTATTGGGGGGATATTGATAATGGAGAAAATAAAAGGAAATAAGCATTGTTAAGAGTCACTTAAAATAGTCAGGAGAGTAAGTAAGTGAGGCCTACATACATCTTGTATCTCATTTCCAAAAGCTCTATTACTAAACTTATTGGTAAACTCAGCTCAAAACATCCTGGGGCTATAAATATCATGGAGTCATAAACATCCTGGAACAACAAGCTGTACGTGGACATATAGGGACTTTGCTTCCTTCCTTATAGGTTTCAGTTCCCTCATTTACATATTGCAACTAACCAATCCCTGTTAACCTGGTCAACAAGACTTCATTTGCATGCAAGAATTACATTTGGTGGGTTTGGCCCTTATAAACCTTGTCTTGCCTTGTTCTGTCCAGAGTGCAGTTTGAATTGCTACCTGAATATGTGTTTCTCAGATTGCAAACTTTTGCTCAAATAATACTTGTTTTACAGTCTATACCATTTTTGCGGTTAACAATATATAATACATACATACCTGAACTAGCATGTAGCTTCACATTCTGTCTTCTATGGCCATAATATCCCTAACCTTTGTTTTTCCCCTTGGGGTTTACCTGAGTTCACTTTGCCTTGCAACTGTCAATCTGATACCAGAAAACAGTGTAATTAGTAAATATAACATAGGAAACAAGAAGCATTATTGATGATTCCAGATGGAAAAAAAGAGAGCCAGAATAAGAATTAACTTTAACAAAGTAAGAGATCTTACATACAGAACTCCACTATCCAATGAGACCCACCCAGAAAGGAAAACAGCCCCCTACCTTTAATTGAGTGAAAACCCCAAACAGTTGCTTCTTTTGAATCTGAGGGAGGCCATTTCCTTCTAGCTGGACATTGTGGGAAAGACAAAGGAAGGGCCTCAGCACTGTCCACTACTTTGAAAAGGCAGGATGGGCCCCTGGTGCTTTCACCAGAGGCTGTGTTTCTCTTTTGCATGTCCCTGCTTCATTCGTTTTAATTAGACAGGTGCCTAAACCTAATCTGTAGGTGTCAGTGAGGGCTAATGCATGGTTTCATGGCTAACCAACGAGATGTGACCTCCTCTTGCCAGGGACAGGGTTTCTTTAAAAACAGAAATAACTCATCTAGAATGAGATGCAGCGCTAAAAACTAAATTTATTTCTCTAAGTATCAGATCCCTGATCTGTATAGCAAGATCTTATACCGATAACTGTATTCTTTGACTTACATTTTTTTTTAATTTTTATTTATTGATTTGAGAGAAAGGGAGAGAGAGAGAGAAAGATTTGTTGTTCTACATATTTACACATTCAATGGTTGCTTTTTGACTGAGCCCGCAACCTTGGCCTATTAGGGCAACACTCTACCCAATTGTGCTGCCCAGCAGGGCCTCTGACTTCAACTTTAAAATTATGTCAGTAAATACAAGTAGACATTGATTCTGATTAAAATAAAGATGCATGTGTTACTGGTATCAGTTTATTGTAGCATTACCATTATTAAAGTCCTTTACTGTCACAGGGAAGAGTGAAAGCCGATTTTGATGCATATATACTTTACCTTAATATAAACACTTATTAAAAAAAGCATCAGACAGGGTCTTTTTCTGCTATGCAGCTCTTTCGCACATATTCCAAATTTCTCTATTACCTTGGCAATTATAGTCCAAATGAACGGATGCTCCTTCCCTGTTCTTGTATAAATCTTCCAGAACAGGAAGAACAAATATCCAAAACCTATTGCCATACAGTTCTGTGAAAGATACAAACAACTAGAAGTCTCAAAACTTCAAATGTAATACTTGCTGGCCAAGGTATATTTTGGATGAGCAAATTTTGGACTTCAATTACTTTAAATATATCACAGAATTTGTTCTAAAGATTTGGGAAGAAACGTACAGAAAAGTATTTTCATATAGCTCAACTTAAATTATTGTTAGAAAAAGAACTGAATTTTCAAATGAATAATTGTTGGACGGGAGAAGTCTACCTTATTGTCTCCATCATAGCCCCTTCTGAACATTACATATGCATAGATAGAACATCCACTGAGTTCCCAGAGTTCTTACACTTTTTCTGTTTTAACTGCATATAATGCCTACTCTCAGTTTAGGTTTGAGAAAACGGTACCAAGTGCAGGCTTTGTTCAGTTTAACAAACAATAAAATGGCTTCAAGTGATAGAGCCAGCTGTCTTTTTGCCTTCTTAATTTTAAACACCGTTGAACTTTTCATGGGCAACTTTTGCAACACGGTTCTCAAAACAGCAATGCAAACATTCAAAGTTATAGTTGAAAGGAGAGGGGAGTAAAAATAAATAACTGTGAAATCGCTGGAAAACGAAACTGTTACTCATCAGAAAAGGAGAGGCTAGATCTCACTATTACAAACTTCTTGATCCCGGTCAGGTCACGTGGATGAAAAGTTACATTCTAACGGAGCACCGAAATACCTTCCCTTCTGGGGACAGTAATGATTATAACCGACTTCTCAGCAGGAGTGGCAAGGCTGAAAGAATAACTTCTCGGGGTAGGGGATAGAGGGTAGAGAGAAAGTTTGGAGTGCTCCACAAATTCAAAGAGCAAGAAGCCGGTTTTCCATAGAGTTGTGGCGAAAAGCAGGCCAGGGAGCAAATGTCAACCCTGTACAAGCCTTTCAGGGACTCCCCAAGGAAGAGCACCCCTAGCTAGGCCTTTACGGCCTCGATATTTGAGGTAATTGCCTCTGAGAGCGCAGATAGTGCTAAACCTATCGGGACCTGTTGGACTGAAAGCCTAGAATTCCTTGCTGGAAACGAAGGTCCTGGTAACTTTGCGTCCTGGACGTCCTGCAGAACAAATCCTGTGTACTGTTAGGACACGCTACACAGAGCTATTCCCCTATCCGAAAAGGTCGAAGGGGTGAATTAGGAGCAGAGTCTGTATCCATTGGATAAAATTACCCTTTCTGTACCAGCTGGAGCCCCGGCCCACACACTGAGGCGCCCTCCCTCTTCGATACCGGACAACGACAGTCCTTGGGCCTTCCGCGTCTTTCTGGTCCCCAGAGCCCCGCGGGACCCAGCGCGGGAGGAAATGGCAACCCCGGACTGTGGTCCAGTGATGCTTCAGCGCATCCCGAGATGTGGGCCGGGGGATGGTCCCGACCGGGTCAGTCGGCCGTGCGCGCGCAGCGTTCGCGCCGGGCTGCAGGCGGTTGGCGTCCCCAGCGCGCACCCAGTGGCCAGCCGGCGCCTCTAGCGATCGGTAAGTCGCAGTTGCTAAGACCCTCCAGCGACCAGACAGAAATCCGCTCCCCCAACCCAATGAGTGTCAGTTTCTTTGGTGAGTGCTGACGCCAAGCAAGAGCGGAAAATCATTCCGCACTCTCCCACTTGCCAAGCCTTGTACTTACAAATCCACTCTAAGAAACAGATTCTGGCCACTTGTTTTGAATCCGAGAAAAGAACGCATGGGCCGTGCTCGGGAGATCCGGTGGGGATTGCCGGGGACTTCACAGGCGCAGGGAAAAGCAGACCCACCTTTCCCGAGTAGTAAATAGTGCGCGGGGACTAGCGAGAGCTTAAGGGGAAAGCGGGAAAGGAAAGAAAGGATGCTCCCAAAAAGAAAGTGAACGTTTTCAGGCCAAGAGAGCCGGGAATGGGGGCAGGGGTAGGAACGGAGCAAAGTCCTGAACCTTAAGTCCAAATTCTAGCAGTGGGGCGAGCAGGCGGGAGCCATTAGTGGGCACGGCTGCAGAGTGTACAGTTTATTTTTCTGTGTGGATGTTTTGCCCTGAACGGCTGACTCTTAAACTTCCGTCACGAAAATGTAGGGAGCATAAAAGGGAGGAGGCAATTGTTGGGACAAAAGTAATTCTGAAGCCTAAGTCAGAGCCAAGGTCGCTTCTTACAGACGTGGGAAATTTCCCGGATCCCCTGCCCCGCCACTGGCGCCTCTTTGCACAGAGCGCCCTCCCTCCGAGGAAAGAAGAGGGAAACGAAGTCTGGAAGCCGCAGGTAGAGCAGCCGAGAAAGTCAGAGTCAAAGTAGCAAGTTATCGTAGGTCGATTCCAGAGGGCTGCGGGAGGCTGAGTGGATGGGGCGCGCCCATTCCCAGGCTGCTTCTCCACCGTCATTGGCGGCAGAACTTGCACTTGATGATTTTCTTAAAGGCATTTTGGAAGTCCTTGTTGAAGTAGGCGTAAATGACAGGGTTGAGCAGAGAGTTGGAGTAGCCCAGCCAGTTGATTATGGCGCCCAACAGGGTGGGCATGTGGCAGCTGTTCTCGCAGAAGGGCAGGACCAGGGCCACAATGAAGAAAGGCAGCCAGCAGAGGATGAAAGTGCCCATAATGATGCCCAGAGTCTTCACCGTCTTCCTCTCGCGAGCCAGGGCCATTTTGCGCTTGGCCTCAGCGTTGCGCTCATTTTTCTTCTCGAAGGAGGGCTGGGCACATGTGACAGCACCCGCCTCGCTGGGCAGCGGCAGGTGCTCTTTGGAGTTGCCCACCCGGTGCACTTCGATCACCTCCAGGGCTGTGCCGTCGTCACCCTGTCTCACCGCTCCGTTGGTGCACTGGAACCCCCCTGCCCTATTGCCCAAGCACTGTCTCCATTCTCTGCTCTCAGGCTCTCCATTTACGCTCTTCTTGGGCCGAGGGGCCGGTGACGCCCCAAGGGGAGTGTCCGCTTTCTTCTCCACTTTCTTGACCGTCTTTCGGATGCGGAAGCGCGCGGCTCGGAAGATGCGCCCGTAGAGAACTAGCATGAGAAGCAGCGGGATGTAGAAAGCGCCGAAAGTGGAGTAGATCGTGTAGCCGTGGTCCTTGCTGATGGTGCATGCGTTGGGGTCCGAGCGGTCTTCCGGGGTCCGCCAGCCTAGCATGGGTGGGATGGAGATGAGGAAGCCGATGAGCCAAGTGAGCGAGATGAGCGCAGCGGCACGCCGGGGTGTCCTCTTGTTCACGTAGTCGATGGGGTCCGTGATGGCCCAGTACCTGTCCAGCGCGATGGCACACAGGTGCAGGATGGACGAGGTGCAGCACAACACGTCGAGGGCAATGAATAGGTCACAGGTGACCTGTCCCAGCGTCCACTTGTTGAGCACCTGGTACAATGCGGCCATGGGCAGCACCAGCACCGACACCATGAGGTCGGTGACTGCCAGCGAGCCGATGAGATAGTTAGCCACGTTCTGCAGGGAGCGCTCCAGGGCGATGGCGGCCACCACGCAAGCATTGCCCAGCACAGCACATAATATAAGCGTGCCCAGCAGCAGAGAGGTGACCAGTTGGTAGCTAAAGGTCACGTCGGAATTGCCAGTAGCGTTGCTGTTTGTCCCGAAGGGACCTTCGGAGGACGTGGTGTTGTTACCCTGTACAGGACTGAGCACATCCATGCCTGCGCCCTGTGCAGGGGAGGGGGAGGGGAGAAAGAGCTGCACAAAGATCCCCTCGCCCCTCTCCCCGGGGTCTGCCGCCCCTCTCTCCGGGGAGTTTCAGGGGGAGGGGATGCAGGGATTCAAGCTGGAAGTTCTTACTGCTCAGGCGTAGGCAACTCCGAGGAGCAGCTTCTAGGCGCTCTGTGGTTTCCTTTGGTCCAGCGTGTTCAGGAACTCTAGCTGAGAAACGAGTTGGCCGGAGAACAGCTCCGGGATCTCTGGGTAACAGAGAGATGGCTGGAACGTCTGTCTCTCGCTGTTCATTTTACCTCGTCGCTGCCCAGCTGGCTGCCGGAAACGGAATCTCCCTACTAGCAAAGAGTCTCCAATCCTAAAAGTATCTGGAATATTGAAACTGCATCCTCCACGGTCATTCTGTGACCCTCGTCTCCCTGCTTTTCTCCATCCGTCTCTCCCACTCTCTTCTCTCTCTTTTCTTTCTCTTAAGCCTCCTCCTTCCACTTCCCTTCTCCCCACTAGCCTTCCCTTTCAGTCTGGCTCTCCCTTCTCACACCCCTTCTTTATTCTTGTGTCGCTCAGCCAGCCAGTCACCCTCCCTCCCCCCCAACACGTCCTCAACCCTGAGTGTCTCTTCCCCTGGATCCCCGCCTTCCTCTGCCTCAAGTGCAGCGTCGTGGCGTTCAAGTCCCTTTTGTCCACACACCTAGAACTGCTTACATACATGCGATCTCCCGATCAGACCAACATTGCAACCAATACCTTTGCCTTCCACCCAGCCAAACTCGAGGGAAAAATTCTAACTACCGATTGCTTTATATTTCTGTCAAATTCTTAGAATCAGCATCACACAGAGTGACAATAAGAAATAAGCAAAGGAGGCACTTGGAGTCTGAACAGGGAGGTAGAAGGTCCCGGGTCAGTCTGTAAATTATTGCAAATTGATAGAAAGAAAACGGTGTCTTAGCTTTTAAAAAACCACCTCTCTCACCCGTTTATCATTTTACATTTAAGTCTCTTGGGAAGGATGTTGCCTGTGACTTTTTTAACTTTGGAAAATTGGGAGAGAAAGGACTAGAAAGGACTTGTAAAAGGACTGGTAAATAGCAGTATTTCCAAATGAAAACACTCAATTCGGTACATATTCTACAAACACGCCTTCACATCACCGCTTCCCTTTTAAATCCAGTGAACATTGCCGTCTCCCATAGCTTTGTGCTGAGTGAATTTAGGGGAGGGATTTTTTTTTTTTTGCTAATGTTTTGTAAATGAGGTCGAGCATTTTATATGGCTTTTTGCTTTTCTTTCCAGAGCTTGCAAATCTCTAAGGGAAAAGTTGGTGGAATCCCTGGTCGCTGCCCCCTGAGTTTCTCCTAAACCCTGAAACTGGGCTCAGCACCTGGGACAGCTCTAGGCAATAAGGGCTTATGCCGCCACCTTCCGGCAAATGCTTTAGAGCGCCATCTAGGAACCCTTGCCTTGCAAAAAACCAAGCAGGTATTAGGAAATCCCATAATTTAAGAAAGTTAAAAACGAGGGTCTGGCTGGTTGGCTCAGTTGATTAGAGCTTTGGTTAGAGTTTTGTCCCAGTACATGAAGGTTGCAGTTCGATCCCCAGTGAGAGCACATGCAAAAAGCAACCAATTAATGCATAAATAAGTGGAACAACAGATGAATGTCTTTCTAAAATCAATCAATCAACATTATTTTAAGAAAGAAAAAGACGGTTATTAAATGTAATATTGAGTTATGTGTTTTTCTCCTACTTCCTTCAAAAATTTATTTTAATGTCCTCTTTTTCTCTTAATCATGTATATACCAAGCTTGTATTTTCTAGCTCTCTTTGAAAGCCTGCAGCATCTGTCATTCACAAGTTCTCTCTAGGAATGTGGTTTTAATAGTTAGGCAAACACTTTCACACCTTCATCTGTGTTTGTTTTGTGCTGACAAAGGCTGCATTTTGGAACTCACACATTTGCACAAATTCACCAAGGGGAGCGGGGCGGGAAACAATATGGGATTTTCCAAATGAGGATGACTTCATGTAGAAAATAAAGAGGCTGCTATTGGTTGGTTCTAAGCTGTTTCCTTTTCCAAGGTATCCAAATTTAACCCCATTTGAGCATGGGTAAACAATGAGATTCCTATGCCCTAGAATAAATACATAACAAATTCACTTATACATTCTGATTGCATGACTGAAGTAAAGGAAAAGTGCAGAATGCAATCCCAAAAGCAGATGACTCTGGATAACATGCTCATATTCACTCCAGATAGCAACAGTCTTAATATTGTGCTCAAATTTGAGCTCTGAATTTCATAGCTTCGAATTCTTCAACACCAAACAAAAGAGCAATCACCAAAGCATCAAATAAAATTTAGTTGGGCTGAGGCATGCAGTACAAAACAATGTGTTTGGAAATGGATTGTTTTACAGTGCAGTGCTGGGCACAGTTCCCACTTAATCACTTCAGCATGTCGTTGAAGTAATGAACCTGACATTTGTAATGATTCATGGCATTGAAAAAAACAGAGGCAAGTATACGTGGTGATTCCGGCTACAAACTCTGAATAAGTCTTTTAAAAATTTGTGAAAGTTCTCATTCCTCCTTTTAAAATATCCCAACATATAGAGAACTAAATAGCTTTGTTAAAAGACAGTTGCAGCTCCAAAAATTATAAGAGGAAATAATTAAAATTTGGATTCTCCAAAGATAAAACTTTAGAAATATAGTTGATAAA
>PVJI01033817.1:0-10939 GCA_004026765.1 Micronycteris hirsuta
GGGGGAGGGGAGGGAGAGGATGCAAATAACTGTAATTGAACAACAATAAACTAATTTAAAAATAAATAAATAAATAAATAAATAAAAGTGATGTGACAGTTTTATTTACAAATATTAATAAGCATGAAGTGCTGAAAATGATATTCTTGGTGATTATGTAAACATATGAGAAAAACGTTTTTGAAAAAAAGGTGGTTTTTGAAAATATTTTTGAGGGCTCTGCTAGCAAAAACATTGCAAAACTTTTCTAGTTTACAAATGATTTTGGAAGGGAACAATGATAGTCTAATCTGACTAGAAAGAAGAAGTAATAAAAGTCATTGAACAAAACAAAGAAAAACTTATATCAAATACTTTATTCCCCAAGGAATCTGGATTAAATAAAACATTGTTATATTAAAATATTAATATGGCACACATTATTATTAGACTTATATAAAATTCCAAACCAGACAAAACTAAACTATAGCCTTGCAGGCTGCATGTTTAGAAGGTAAAATTGAAAAAAAACAAAGCAAGGAAATGCTTACCATGAAAAATCAAGAGAGCAGTTTACCTTCAGGAAGGAAGGGCTGACCTTGAGATTGGGAAGAAGCTGCAGGGTCATCTGGGGGCCAGCAGTGTCCTGTCTCTCCACCCCAGTGGTGGCAATGGGTGTCCCCTCTGTCGTAACTCGTTCAGCTGCACTTCTATGATTTCAGTGCTTTTCTATAATTGCGTTATACAGGGCCCAGCACACATAATGCCCCTTCTTATTACAAAATCATACGCATGTACTTCTGTAACATAACAATATCACACTCAAACATACCATGTGACATTTTTAGTGAAATGCTCGCCCACCAAACACACTCAAGCAGCTCTTACTGCAGCCAGACCCTGTATTTCACAGTAATGTTAAAACATTGAACTTAAAAGATAAACCTATGTGACATAAAGAATACATTAAAAAGTGAAGCCTAATAGATGAAAAACAACATTTTGACTATCACTTTAATTACCTGCAATACATCAATGCAGTATTAGTCAAAGACAAAATAAAGGACTGTTTTCAAGTAGTTCGTGAAAATTACATCCTCTCTGAAAAAGAGAATCATGGATAATTCTGTTCTGAAAAAAGAAAGTTATAAAATGAAGCAAGTGTGGAAGGTAGGCAAAGTGAATTACTCCCAAACGACCACAGACCAGGCAAGGATAAGCAAACATTTGAATGGCCTTTCCCCTTGTTACTAATGATATATGAAGCCATGCACTGTTTTTTAAACTAAGCAGCCAGGCCCAGCAGAATAAGCCTATGCATTTCATCCAGGATTATGACAGTGATTAGGCAAGGCCCCCAGGGAGGGGACAGATGGCAAGACGGCTCCCAACCACCTACTGGACTTTTAAAGGACTTTACTGCTTCCAGATCTCTGTCATGTCTTCTACTTCACTGCAAGAAGATTACTGTAATTCCCAGGAGCCAATCAGAGGGGCCTCGAGGCAGAGAGGTTATTTGATTCAATTACAAGTTTGGGGACAGAGCAAAAATGAGTAAGACAATGTGTTTGTTCTTGAAGAGTTTGTGGCCTTTTTAGGGAGAAGAGACAAAAGTGCATGAGGCACAGAGAAGGCAGGGGGTGAGAGAGAAAACCGAGAATCGAGTGCTGCAGTGGTAAGCGCTGTGTGAGCCTGGAGGGGACTGGGGGGGCGGGCAGTGTGAGCCGGGGGTGGTGCAGGGATCCTCGAACATCAGCGTGATAGTGGCCTCCAGAGAGAAAAGCAGCGTGATGGGACAGAACTAAGAACTAGAACTCAAGAGAACTTTCCAGAAATACAAAAAGAACGGAATCAGCACTGAGAGCATCAATTCAGGATGAACAACACAAGACATATCCAGTAAAAATTGTGGAATAAAAAACTAACAATTTTTTTGTGTAACAGGTAAAAACACCCAGCCACTCAAAAAGTGAATTATATTGTTACTAGATTTTTGACAACACTGCTTTATTAGTGGAAAATGAAGTAACAACTCTGAGACGGCTCTTCCTTGAGGAATATGCTGGAGGGTGAGTTAACAGGCAACTGAAATGGTTGGAGACGCCCCGCCGGGGGCTGGCGTTCTGCTTTCAACCTCCTGTTACCGTAGAACTGAGACTCAGTGAGGGTTAGCAAGGAGACAAGATGGCGGTCATGTGATCTGATGATGTGGACGTGGAGCAACCCTGAAAGTAAGGGGAAATGACAAATGAACATGCAAAAAGTATTGAACAATTTCAGAAATTAAATTTGGTGGTAGAGTGTGGTACTGCTGTCCTGAGACAGTTGTGTATAATATGGGGTAAGCAATCACCTTTTCATAGCCTGCTTTTGACCTGCTGGGATAGAGTCCTCAGACAGGACGATAGCTCTCCTTTTCCAGTTTTGTTTTCCAGCTCACCAGGAGGCACCCCGGGGGCTCACTGTGCAGTGGGTAGCGCTGCTCCTTCCTGGCGTTCCAGGTTTCTAGGCAGAGGGCCTGTGCTCATTCCCATTGTCATTCTCACCATATGTCAGACTTGGTAGGTTTTTAAATCCCAAAGAATATTTATCTCTAGACTCTTTGTTTTTTATCTCTAAATGTCTGTCCTGGAGCACTGATGGCCATTGTTCATTTCCAACCAGACTGTCAATGGAATTAATTCTTAATTCCATTGAAACATTTCATTCTGCTGAAAACCCAGCCTAGCCCGCCCCAGAGTTTATCAGCCATGATCATTGCTCAGTGTGGTTTATTTCAGTGTCATCACGTGGCCAGCACTTTAGTTCCCTTCTCTCCTTTTAGTCCTTTTTATGACAGAAGAGGACGTTGGGTGTCGTCACGCAGCAGCACGTGAACCGCTGTGTTTTCCTTCAGGGCACGTCAGGTGGCGTGCCCGCCATTTCTGTCAACCACCCTCTCCCACGGAGCAGGGCCTCGCCCGTCGCTTTCCCCAGCGCCTGCAGCAGTGGCATCCTCACAAATAATTGTTGAATGAATGAAATACTTCCGGATGTTATGTATTTGTGATAAAGCAAAAATGTGTGTTCATAAAGAAGTGCCCCATGAAATGTACTAGGCTTTGTCCTAGATGTTTAGAAGAGACAGAAATACAGAGAATTTTGTCCAATTCCAAAGAAATGTTTCCAAAGTTACCCCAATACCTAGTATTCTTAAGATTATCTATGTATCTTGCAGACATTTTTTCCCACCAAATAACTAGCTCCTGCATAATGTCTCACCTAAATAAATGAATGAATAAAACAAATGTTAATATTTTAATAAATAGGGTTATCATTCAATAGTATTGTACACCATCACAAAATACTATATTTTTAAGAAAGAAAATGAGGTTTTTTAGCTAAAAGCAAGCTATATTATACATAAAAACATAAAAAATCAAATATACATAAATTTCCCTTTAAAGATAAAGTAATTAAAGTGTGCAAGATATATTTTTAAAATGTCATGTTATATCTAGAAGATTGTTTCATACCAATACATAAAGTTTCCTCATTTGTTAAGGCTGAATATTATTCCACTGTATACATTCACAATATTATTTCTACTAGTCACCTATTGACGTGTACTTAGATAGTTCCCAATCCTCTATGAGAGCCAAAGCTGCAATGACTCACCCTGAACTGAGGTTGTTCCATAAACCTGCAAGTGAGCATATCTGTGAGACAAATTCTGAGAAGTAGGCTTTCTGAACAAAGGGTATATGCGTGTCCAATTTTAAAAAAATCCTCACTCAAGGATACGTTTATTGATACTAGAGAGTGGAAGGGGGGAGAAAGAGAGAGAGAGAGACATTGGTTGCCTTTGGTAGGCTCCCCTAATGGGATCAAACCTGCAGCCCGGGAATCTGTCCTAACTGGGAACTGAACCCACAACCTTTTGGTGTACAGGATGATGCTCCAGCCAACTGAGCCATGTGGCCAGGGCTATGTGTGTGTAATTTTGATAGATTTTGCCAAATTGCCTACTGTAGACACTGTATCCGTTTTCCTACTTCAGCAATTTATGACAAGCCTCATAAGCGCTCTTTAATAGGCACCTGGGATCACACATGTGGCCGGGAGGGGACTGGTAAAGGCACTGAAGATTTGGATCCTTTCTGAATTGAGGTGACCATAGTGGAATGAAAATGAGGATCCCAACTCTGCTTATGGGAAAATAGGACAGAGTATTTATACTTGAGAGTGTTGTGAAATTTCTGGAACGTATGGTCACGTTGCCAAGCTCAGATATCCATGTAAACGCATGTAGGAAGTTACCGTCTAAAATACGTCTTGGCAGAATTTGTACGAAGACATTTTGGAAGCTGGGTATGCTGTCCTCAGGCCAAGGTACTCCCTGGCCCCTGGGCCAATTGATTCTTAGCTGATTTTATTTATTTTGAAAGAAGGCGGGGGAGCGATTTCTGTACACTCGATGAGCTCAGCGGTGGCACGGGTCCAATTTTGTCATTAAGGCCATGTGTACATGATGTGAAAACAACCTGTGAATTCCATGCATTCGGATATTTAGTCTGTTCACCGGGGGGGCAGGGGGCTCCAGTGGGAGGGGGGGAATCAGTTTAACTGATTGTTAGATTTCACTGACTGGGGGCTTGAATTAATGAGACAGTCCCACTAAAATGGCCAGTGCAATTAGGCATGTAAGGTGATTGAAAATACAGGATCAATCACTTCTGATTTAGTGTTTTCATTCGACCCAAGCCTTAGCGGTGGTCTTTATGCTGCGTCCCTTGTTTAGCTCCTGGGTGGCCTCAGCGTGGGCTTGGGCTTCCAAAGTGTGCCATTTAATCCCAGAAAGCCCGGGCGGTGCAAACAAGTGGCCCTAATATTAATAGCAATCAGCGTAGTTTACTATTGCTTTTATTGTATTTTGAATCACAAAGGAATAGGGGTAGCAGAATCTTTTTAAGAGTTTAGGTTCTCTAAGAGTCTTAAGCCAGTCCTATAAAAATACTGATATATATGTTTGCTGTCATTATTTTATGGGCACATTTTTATGAGCTTATTGCCTGAAAAGCTCTTGGTTAATTTCCATAACATTTAGTCACAAACTACTACCAGGCGTGAGATGGAGCCTTGCTCTTAGCCAGTAGTTAAATAATAAGCATTGCACAAGACTCTGAGAGAGATCAGAGCTGGCTTTTTCACTGAAAATCTACAACTGAAAATAGAACCTTTTGTAAAAACAGCCAGTCTTAGCAATCTTAAATATCATGTTATATATTATAGTAAAACTTTTTCATTGTGGAAGAAAATAGCCAAGCTAAATTTGGAAAATAAAGAAAACACAAGGAAACATCTCATCAATCCCTCCAGCCAAATTATGTTATTATTTACTTTGAATTTTGGGGGAAGAGACAGGTAAAAATGACAAATTAAACCTATATTTTAGGATTATTTTTTCCTTGTACAATAAAAAAGGAACTGAGAATAAAATATTAAAAAAGTCTCTAACAAACAATTTGGTGCTTTTCTAGTCTTAATTGTATACACAAATTTTATTAGAATCTTCTTTGATTTGGAGAAAAAGCTTTTCCACAGCTCTAAATCTTGAAATCAAAATCCTCCAAGTATCTGGGCCTTTATTCTCTTAGGAGTGGGAGTTTACCTGGTGCTGCTTTTTGCCAGAGTGAGGCCAGACCCTGGCTTTTCGTGCTAACGTTTCACCTTAACCCCTCAGGTTTGAGATACAGAAACCCCGTCTCCGAGTCCGGGAGTCCGATTTCAGTTCTGGGGCCGAGGCAGTGGTAAGAGGTCATCAGAAGATGACCTGTCTTTGAGGCTGGTTGGAGGCGGGAGTTGATTCTCTTTTGCTTTGTGCTTTCTTATTGACTAAATTCTAACTGAAATCACTTCTTGACTATTCAAAAAGCCTGCTCCCAAAATGGAGTATGTAGTTAATATAACTCAATGTAGGCAAAAAAAAAAAAAAAAAAGTGTTTTGAGCAAACCAGGCTCTCTTTTAGTAAAAATAATTTTAAGTACTTTTTTAAAAAATAAGGAAATAAAATCAATGAGCTAAAAGAAGGCAGAGATACCAAATCTATGTTGCTAGGCTCATTCCCACATTCCACTGAGCACCGACTGCGAGCCGGGCACTCCCACTCACCTCACCTCAGGGTGGTCGGGGGACTTGAGGGTTATGTAGGAGAGGAGCAGAGAAACTGTGGGAAATAGAAGGGAATGAAGGAAAATAGGAAGAATGGTCCACTTTTTAAAATTATGATACACCACACATAACACAAATTTGATCATTTTAATCACTTTTAAGTGTACAAATTCAGTGGTATTAATTATATTCACAATGTGGTACAACCATGGCGACTATCTCCTTCCAAACCCCTTTCACTACCTCAAACAGAAACTCAGTACCCATTAAGGACTAACTCCCCACTCTGCACTCCCTCCAGTGCCCGGTAACCTCCATTCTATTTCCCGTTTCTATGGATTTACTACTCTATGTATCTTATATAAGTGAAATCATGTGAGTACACTGCCTGATCTTTTGCATCTAGTTTATTTCACTTAGGAAAATGTCTTCCAGGGTCATCCAAGTGGTAGCATGTGTCAGAACTTCATCCCTTTTTACAGCTGAATAATATTCCATTGTTTGGATACGCTACCTTTTGTTTGTCCATTCGCTGGTGAGGGACACTTGAGTCGCTTCCACTTTTTACAATTGTAAATGCTGCTGAAACATCGGCATGCAAGTGTATCTGCTCATATCTCTGCTTTCCAGTCCCGTGGGTGTTTACCTAGCGGAAGCAGTTTCCCTTCACGTGTCACTGTCCTGCGCTCTCTCCAGACGGACTGACCCTGTATCATGGAGGTGGAAGCAGCAGAGTCAGCGTCGGAAAGCAAACCAAGAGTTCGCAACCAAAGGTTTTATTTTGTGTTTTAAACTGGAGACAGACTTTAAGAGAAGAAATCCAAATAAAAGCAAGGCTCCCATTCCCCTTCGCTCCTCGTCCTTCCCCTCCCCCAGTGCATTACAGCCACCCCCTCTCTCCGCACAAGTATGTGAAGAGTGATTGGCCTCCTGTGTGTGCAAGGCCCCTGTGCAGTGCAATTGCTCCTTCAGGACTTTATTAATGGCATTTACAATTCCCATCGTAAGTAAACCGCGCTGTTCTTCCAACACCAGGCCTCGGAGAAGCCATTACCCTGGGATCACAGCAAAACGGAATTCTAACTGGCTGCCTGCTGGTGCAGTACGCTGTGAGTAACTCCCCGTGTTCTGGCAGTAAAAACAAATTAAATTAAAGATCCCGGTTCGCCAAGGGACTAATTCTAATTTTTTCAAAGTTTCCATTAAACAATATTGTCTACAGAAAGTATGCACTAACATTCTCTGCTCTGGGAACTAAATGGAAAAGAAATTCCAAAAGGAAAATTATTAAATTCCCCCATTAGTTTTATGTTACACCCTCTTAACATTTATTAATAATATTAGGAAGATTCAAAGATCTGACCGCTTTGAATTCTGTAAAACATTTATGGAAATTAGATTTCATCGGGGAGATGTGAATTGTTGAAAATGAGAAATGAACAAAGCAAGAGATTAAAAAGGAATTTACTTTGGTAATAAATATGGTAATAAAGTTTCTTCCTTTTATTAAAGGCATGGAAACATTTTAGGGAATATTTTAATATTGTTTTTCCCTGTAAGAATCTCAGTTCAAATGTTTTTTCCTCCAAGCACTTGACGCCAGTGATTTTCACCTTGCCTTTGATTTAGCTGTCCTTGAAACAGGCAGGCAAGCTGTCCATGCTGCTGGGGCGTGGGAAAAACGGCGCCTCTGGGAGGAGGTGTGTGGGTGGGCTTCCCACACTGATGGGTGTGCTGCTTGATTATTACTGCAAACTGCAGTGAAATGTTTAATTTCTTCTGTTCCATTTTATTTGAGATGAATTCCAGGGTTTCAGACAGTATTTCTCAGGTATAGGCGAGCAGTTCCGTGGTTAAATATCACGGTGTAAAAAGTTGGCAGAACAAAAGGAAAAAAAACTTACTGAGTACCTGTCAAATACCAGAGACTATGTATCAATACTTTTATATATTTTTTAAATTTTGATTTCCACAGCAGACCCTTAAGATAGGTACTTCTATTTTATGTTATAGACAAGCAAACTTGCCCCAGGTCATGTATTCATCCATCCTTACATTCAACATGCTACTTTTCGGTACTGATTTTGCACTAGACATGGTGCTGGGCTCTGAGATTCAACCACAGTGATCAAGATGGGGGGTATTATCTGGTGGGGGAGAAAACAAAAGAAGCAAGTATGCAGAGAATGAGAGCCAGTTGTGAGAGAACTCCTCACTTCCGGAGACCGCTCTGGCTGGGGCAGGGCTTAAAATCCAGGAGTGACCAATTCCCAATCTCGTTCTCTTCCCCCTGTGCTTTGTGGGGTCTGCTGAAATGCCTGGAAGAGTTTATGGATCACTGAGTCCCCAAACCACCTTAACCTGCAGTTCCTACCCTGAAGGCTCGGAACAAACACAAACCCCCTGGGCCTGCTGTTTCTGGGATCACTCCCAAGGTGCCATTGAAGCTTTGGTGCCCACAAAACCACAAATCCCTAGTCTTAGGCAGATGGGGATACTTAGGGCTAGATGTGAGCTGGAATGAATGTGTGTGGGGGAAGTGGTTGAGAAGAGTCCCTAGGGACTCTCTTGGGATATTCATGATCCCCGGCAAAACAAGGATTGTGGTGCCCAGTGAGGCTTGCCTGGGTCTGAGTGAGAAGCAAGCCACCCGCCTTCGGTGTTTCTAGCTATCTAAAGGGAAGCTTGTTTGTGTTCTCAGAGTCACCAGAAGTAGGTCTTCCTGGTGCACCATTCGGGCAAATGAACACGGCTATCCTGCCCAGCGAAGTTGTTGCAGAGAGAAGATTTTCCTGGTGAGCCGCTAAAATCGTTGCCTCTAGCAGCTTACAAATCAGAATTATTTGAGGAGTTGTAAGGAGTGGCTCATTAAGATGTCCAAAAACTTAATAATGGGCTGTCAGGCCCAGGTGGATGGGAAGGTTTGACCAGAGCACTAGAGCCTGCCCTGCATCTTGGGCGAATCGGGCCCCTAGCCTTCCTCTGTCCTCCTCTTCCTCCTCTCTCTGCGTCGATCTGCCTCCCTCTCGCATATCTACACATGGATCTGTGTCCGTACTCTACTCTGATTCCCTTTGGTTCACTTTGGAATATCTTTCTTTCCTCTTCTGATCTGTGTCTTTCCCTTATTTAATCATTCTCTGTATCTTAGATTGGATTTCCCCAAAGCAGAGATGAAACTGAAGATGGGTGTGAAGGTACATAATTTGAAAGTCTTACAAGGAAAAACTTGGAGGGAATTCAGGAATTGAGTGTGCAGAGGGAAGGAGGCCAAATCAAGGCGGAGAAATTAAGCAGCGTGTCCTGGGGGTGGTGTTGGCTCAGTGCTGGCAGGACACAGAGTGTTTCACACCTGAGAGCCATCTCTAGCAGGGGCGAGGAGCTGGGTTATTTGCTCAGCTGCACTCTCAGTCACCGGTCAAGGCCTTAACCCTGGAATACAGAGTTCGAAGGCACTGCCAGCTCTCTGGGCACAAAGGCCAAGTGGACAAAGAGATTGGACACTGGCCACTGGGTGTGCCCGAACAGTGCATAGCTGTGCTGGACCAACGACAGTGTTGGTACCACAGTGTGAAATGATACGTGCACACATTCTTTGTATTTATGTCACTCACTGAGGCGTTTTACCACCTCTTCTTCCTAAAACACAAGTAAGTTGAATGTTTCATCTGTTTTTATAAAAAATGTACTGATGTGTGCAGTGTTTTATCTTCAGCTTCTGGTTATTAGTGTTTTTCTTTATGTTGTTCCTTTACAGCGGAGCTTCTCGGCGTGTGGTCCTAGGAGCAGCAGAACCTGCATTACGGGGGCTCTTGTTAGAAATGCTGACTCTCAGGTCTCCGTTCAGAAACTCTGGGAGTGGGACTCAGAAATCCAGGTTTTAAGAAAAATTTCCTGGTAATTTTGATGTTTCTTAAAGTTTGAGAATCATGGCTTTATGGACTGGGCAAGTATTACAGAGCTAGCAAAGGAAAGAGGGAAACTCACATTTATTCAGCAGCTACTTTATGCTAAATAGAGTCCTAAGTACTTTATATTCATGATCTCATTTATTACTCATGACTCCTACCTCCTCTGAAATAAATATTGTAAGCCACAGAATTTTCACTAATGATTAAGCTGAAAGGCAACAAGGTAAATTGATTTGCCTAAGGTCATACAGCTAGAGTCAAGGTCAGGATTTGAACCCAGGCCTGACTTTAAAGCCCATGCTTTCTCTAATTTTTTTGCGCTGCATTGGAATACTAGATGCCAGAGATTGGCATTCACTGTGCAAAGAAAAGACAAGCATAGACTTGCAAGCATAACCTTGGGGAGGACACAGTGTCGCCTGGGCTCTGTCTGTGACCCAGCCATGTAGGCTGGTACAGTAGAGAGCAAGTGCCAGTGCAGGATCAGGGGCGGTGCAGAGGAACATCACAGTGGGTATGAGATGTGAATCTTTGTCTCAAGCGTTCTAGAGAAAGCTGGCCCTGAAGAGGAGTTGGGGGAAACTGCTATGTATCTCTCATAGTAGCTTCTGCTATGATGGGAATAGGGGCTGTGTGAATGGCAGATATTTGGCTTTGTAATAATAACAAAAGAGCAATGGTGTAATTGTGTGCTAGTGATGGTAGAAGTAAAGGTAGTGATGATGGTAGGGTTGATGAAGATGGTGGTGGTGGTGGTGATGGTGGTGGTGATAGTGGAGGTGGTGGTGGTGGTGATGGTGGTGGTGATAGTGGAGGTGGTGGTGGCACTGATAGTGCAGGTGGTGGTGATGGTGATGGTGATGGTGGCGATGATAGTGGAGGTGGTGGTGGTGGTGAT
>PVJI01033818.1:0-10957 GCA_004026765.1 Micronycteris hirsuta
CCTTGTCAGTTCAGAACCCACAGTTCAGTATATCCTGGCTCTTGGTGTCCTGTGCCCCTCACTTCTAAGACCAGCTGCTTCCTGAGCCAAGGCTGCAGGAAGGAAAAGGCCACTGATATGAGGGTTAGTTTGATCAAGCAAGATGCCTCCCACTGTGCTCTCCACCCAGCACCCAATGTGGCCAATCTAACTGGGCATCCATCCATAGGGATTCCTTCCTGGCCCTCACTTCCCCCATTGCTGCCCTCTCTGGGCCCAATCTTTGGGATTTCAATGAAAATTACAGACCGCTCATGTTCTGTCTCCTCTCTATGACCCTCATGTTCCTCTGTAGCATCTCAGCTAGAGTCCCATGCCCTGCTGAGCACTCACCGGATGCAGAGGAGGCAGGAGAAGGCTGTTCCTGAGGAGGCTGTGGATGGGGAGCCCAGGGTAGGATCCCTTTTATCCTGTGCTGGGTTTGTGACACATGGCCTGAGCATGCTGCTATTTTCACAACTAGAGGGAGGGTGACAGCCTGACACACTCCAGACCAACCCCGCATTCATCATCTTCCTGTGACTTAACAAGACGTCTGACAAGAGGGAACCAGGAAGCTGTGGCCTGCCTCTGTCTTCCTCAGGCCTATGGGGTTGCCAGTGCACCCTCTTTGCATCATTCATTCAGGGTGCGTTCCTTAACATGGGCTCAAGGGCTTTGCTGGAAAGTAGGCATATATGGATGAATATGACACTTTTCTGTTCTAGGATAGCTCATAGTCTGTCAGGAATGAGAGATAGAAATATTAATATGCATATTTGTATAGCTAAATGCTATAATGCAACTGTACATAATGTCTCTAGGCTTGAGGTCATGGTCTTTGGTTTTACCCTTTCTCTGCCCTGCACATAACCAAAAGCACCCATGCAGCTGTGGGCAGTTACTCTCCTCTCGAGCCCCTGGAATGAGATGAATGGGTATAAAAATGGAGAAATAGGGTTGATACCCTGTGTGGACTAAGTGGGGCCCCATAGAAAATCTCATGGCACCCAGGAACCTAATCATGGTGTTCCTTGGAAAGATAGTGCTAGAGCTGAGTCATTTTTTTGATGAGTGGAAAACTTTAATAGACCATACAATATATGAAATTTGAAGATGACCCATTTATATAAACTTAAGACTTTTCTCTTTTGAGTTTACCATTTGTTATACTACATTTTATACATTTTCAAAATATAACTGTCAAGGAACACAACAAAAATTTAATTTTGTTAGAATTAATGATTTTTCTATTAAATTATATTACTTATTGTATTTTATCACATGAAAAAATGTTCATGACCTATTTATAACTGATCATAGCAGTTTATAAAGTAATGTACATGTTAACCAGTATGACATTCTAAATGAAGCAATTTTATGGATATTAAATTCTTCCGTAAATATTAAAGCCTATATGAATAGCTACCTGTCTTTAGAGAAAAAAAATTATTTTTTAGGGGGGTTTAATTTTGTTAACTGCACTCTTTAAGTCATCCTCTAAGAAACTTTGAGATTTTAAAAGTTCTGTCTTTAAGGATATCTGTGGGTGGGTACATTGCCCTGGGTCAGAGGAAATGGTGGTGCATGATGGTAAGTTGGGAAGAGGGTGAGTGAGGCATTTATACCCTCAGTTTCATGTCAGACTCAGTGGCCACCTCATTAACATTGCCTGTACCCCACTAGTGTGTATGTGCAGGAAAAGGTCCTCACAAGTAGGGACGACAGGATACATTCTGTCACACCGGCAAGGCTGAAGACAGAAATGGAGTGGTCACAAGATGGCCCTGTTGCTTTCACCAGCGTTGTCAGTGGTGTTAGACCTGGAAGAATCAGATTGGGGCATGCACAGCTGCATGCAATGAGGTTAAGTTGTCCATGTCTGTATATCTTTATTCAAAGACATTTAGTGGAGCATAACATGAGCCAGGCCTCCTGGACAGCACTGGGAATACTGTAGGGAACAAAGGGGACCCCATCTTTGCCCCAGGGGGGCTTCCAGCATAACACAGGGGACAGCCATGGAGGGAGGGTGACAGCTGTTCCAAGGGGGCACTCTTGGAGCTGTGAGGCTGGTCTGCGCAAGTTGGAGCATTCAGGCCCTAAAAGGGTGAACGTTTATTTTATATACTCTGTGATTCTTCAGAAGCAAAAACAGAGTCCAGTTTGGGCCACATGGGTGAAATCTTGGGTCACTTGGGAAAACAGTTGAAAAGTAACTTTAGTTCCAGTTTTGGGATGTCCCAAATTCAAAGTATTAAGGAACTATTAGTGGAGAGTTTTCTCTGTTCTTCTTGCATCATCTTCTGTTGAGCTTTCCTCAGCTGCATCCCTGCCTGTCTGTTTTGTATGTCTCAACACTCTATTGTTTCTAGCCTTTCATTCTGGGGAAGGAGCTGCCCCTCCCCAGATGTGCAGGGAAGAGGGTCACCTCTGCAAGGATCACCACTGCCAGGGGTCCCCTCCCGAGGGAATGGGACTCTGTGATCCAGAGATGCAGAAGAAATACAGAGACTGGTCTGGATGGATGATCTCAGGGAAGTTCTGAGTTAATGATGTTGATTGGTGCTGTGGAGACAGGCATTCAGACTCTCAGGTTTACCTCCTGGGGTACATTTTGTTTGACCACATAGCTTATAAGTCAATGATGAATCTTTCTTTCCAACCCATTATGGTTATTTGTTAGTTCAATACTTTCCTGTCACCTGAGCCCAGTCTACTTGGTGACACTCACCTGTGTCATACTTAGATAAGATGGGAGGGGAGAGATGAAAAAAGCTACCTTTTTGTTGTTGTTGAAATACAATACACATACCATAAAATCTACCCTTTTAAAGTGCCCAATTTAGCAGTTTTTGGCATATTCGCAAAGTTGTGCAACCACTATCTCTAATTCCAGAACGTTTTATCATCCCTAAAGGGAACTCTGCATACATTAGCAGTCACTCCCCATTTCTCATTGTCCCTGTGGCAACCATTAAGCTACTTTTTGGCTCTATGGATTTCCTATTTTAGACATTTCTTATAAATGGAATTATATAATATATGGCCTTTTATGTTGACTTCTTTCATTTAGCATATTGTTTTCAGAGTTTATCTACATTGTAGCATGTATCAGAGCCTCATTTCTTTTTATAGCTGAATGATATTCTACTTTATAAATATATCACATTTTGTTTATTCATTCATCAATTGATAGACACTTGGGTTATTTTACTTTTTGGCTATTATAAGTAATGCAGCTATAAACTTAATCTTTATTAATTTCTTCCATCTGCTTTAGCTTATTTTGCTCTCCTTTTTCCAGTGTTTTAAATAGGTTAGATTATTCATTTGAGATTTTTCCTTTTTTAAAATACAGGTGATTACACCTATATATATCCCTCTGACAACTTCCTTTGCTGTATTGCTTAAGTTTGGTATGTTGTGTTTCATTTTAATTCATCTCAAAGTTCTTTTGTGACTTCTTTTTTGAATCATTGGCTGTTTAGGAGTATGTTGTTTAATTTCACATATTTCTGAATTTTCCAATTTTTCTTCTTTTATTGATTTTCAGTTTATTCAAATGTGGTTGGAAAGATACTTTGTATAATTTCAATCTTATAAGTTAGTGATACTTCTTTTATGACCTAAAAAGTGGGCATATCTTGTAGAATGTTCCATGTGCACTTGAGAAAAATATGTATGGGTTGGGCAAAAGTAGGTTTGTAGTTGTTTGTATGGAAAAACAGTACAATAATTAATAAATAATAATATAAGAATAAACTCTGTGTTTTGTGTACTCGCAGCTGTAAACCTACATTTGCTCACCCCTGTATTCTGTGTTGAGATTGGAGTGGTCAGTAAGATGTCTATTAGGTTTCATTGGTTTCAGTGTTGTTCAAGTCTTCTGTCTCCTTGTGGATCTTCTGTTTATTTCTTCTATCCATTATTGAAAGTGAAGTATAAAAGTCTTTAACTGTTATTATTGAATTGTATATTTTCCCTTAAATTTTTCTTTAATTTGGGACTCTATTGTTATGTGCATATATGTATATACCAATTATTTCTTATTGATGGAATGACCCTTTTACCATTATAAAACATCCTTTTGGTCTCTGGTGATAATTTTTCTATAAAGCATATTTGTCTAGAATTCGTATTGCCAGTATCTTTTGATTACTGTTGCATGGTATATATTTTTCTACCCTTTTACTTTCAACCTATTTCTTTCTGAATCTAAAGTGTTTCTCATGTTGAAAGTATATAATTGAATCATGCTATTTGATCCATGATACCGATATCTGCCTTTTGATTGGATTATTTAATCAATTTACATTTAATGAAATTACTGTTAAGGTAAAATTTATGCCTGTCATTTGTTATTTGTGTTCTGTATATTTTATATTCTGTGTGCACTTGATTTCTCCATTATAGCTTTCTTTCATATTTAACATGTATTTTCTAGTGTACTCTTAATTTCTTTGTCATTTATTTTGCTATATTCTGAGTTATTTTCTTAGTAGTTTTCTTGGGTATTACTATTAATATATTAAAGACATATAATTCAGATCAATACCAATTTAATTTCACTAGCATATAAAACTTCGTTTCTATACAACTTTATTCCCTCCCTCTTCTGAGTGCTGTTATTGTGATACAATTCACATCTTTATACATTATAGAGCCATCAGCATAGCTTTATAAATATTGCTTTGGGTATTTGTTTCTTAAATTAGGAGAAAAATGAGTTACAAAGAAAAAATGCATTTATCCTCCCTTTTGTATTTACCTATATGGTTAACTTTACTCTTTGTTTCTTCATATAGATTTGCATTACTGTCTAGTATCCTTTCATTCTAGCCTGATGGACCCCCTTTATTATTCATTATAGGAAGCATTCCTAGCAACAAATTCTCTCTGTTTTTGTTTACCTGGGAGTATCTTAATTTTTCTTCATCTTTTAAGAATAATTTTGCTGGATATAGAATCTTGGTTCACAATCTTTTTCTTTTAGCTCTGTGAATATGTCATCCTTCTGCCTTCTGTTTTCCATAATTTCTGATAAGATGCCAGCTGTTAATCTTATTAAGGATTCTTTAATGGGATGAGTGTTTTCTCTCTTGCTATTTTAAAGATTCTCTGTCTTTGTCTTTTGACAATTTTATTATGGTGTGTTTAAGTGTAGAACTCTGACTATTTACTACTTGGACTGTGTTGATGTTCTTGAGTGTGTAGATTAATATTTTTCATAAAATTTGGGAGGATTTGACTATTAATTCATTTCTTCAAATATTCTTTCCTGAACTAATTCTGCCCCTTTATCTCTTCCTGGGATTCATATTATGTATATGTTGGTGTATTTAGTGGTGTCTCACAGATCTTTGAGGCTCTGCTCACTTTTTTAATCTTTTTTTCTTTCTGTTTCTCAGACTGTATAATCACAATTGATCTATCTTCAAGTTCATCAGTTCTTTCTTCTTCCAGCTCAAATCTGCTGTTAAGTCTATCCAGTGAATATTTAATTTTAGTTTTTATAATTTTCAAGTTTGGAATTTCTGTTTGGTTTTTAAAAATTCTTTCTATTTCTTTGTTGTTATTTTTATTTAGCAAGATAACATTCTTTTTTTTTTTTTAGTTTTTGAGACATAGTTTATTTTTACTACTTTGAATACATTAAAATTGTTGATTTTCACCTTTGTCTAGTAAATCTAATTTCTGGGGTTTCTCAGGGATAGTTTCTATTGGCTGATTTTTATCCCAAAGTGTAGTCACACTTTATTGTTTATTTACATTTCTTTTTTGTTGAAAATTGAACATTTTAAATAATGTAATGTGATAGTTCTGGATATCAGATTCCCTACCCCTCCTGAGGCTTGTTATTTTTGTTGGTAGTTGTTTTTCTGTTTATTTGGCAACTTATTTGAACTAATTCTGTAAATTCTGTATTCTTTATTATGTGTGGCCACTGCTAGTGACCAGTTCATGTTTAGACAAAGATTTTCTTAACTACCTTGAAGTAATGTCTTTAAGCTTTGCTGAGGACTCTGCGTTCATACTAAGTTGTGTTTTTAAGACTTCTGAAGGTAGTGTACAACTCTGACTTTGGTTTTATTTGCCACTTGTGCAGAACTTTAAGATCAGCCATATGTGAGGTTTTAGAGCCACTCCACACGTTTCCTGGGCATGCATATGGTCCTACACATTCACATGGTCTTCACATGAACTCCCAGGAATATTTCAGGGGTTTTAAAAACTCTCTATGAACATCTTGCTTTTCAGCTTTTCTACTTGTCTTTTTGTCAGCTTCTGTCTTACCCAACTGTTACTGCCATTTTAGCTGTGATGTTTAACAATTACCACTAATTGTTTCCAACAAACACCCTCGGGTAAAAGCTGTTTGTAGTGAGTGAACTCTGAGTCAGGTGGAGTAAAGACGAGTTCTGCTAGTTGAGATTTTCAGGTAATTGCTATATAGGTCAGGTAATGGCAATTCGTGGGAATGGAGATTTTTCAGAGTTCCAGACCTGTTCTGTTCTCGCCAGTGAAACCTGTTCTACTAGGATTCTGAGTTTTAAGGCTATTATGCAGCTGGAGATGGGGCAAGGGGCAGAAGGGGCAAATCAAAACATCACAAAGCTCAACTGCTTTTCTTCAAAGAATACTTCTAATTCTTGAAAGTCTCATTAATTTCTAGAGTTTTGCAAAAGTTGATTTTGACAATTTTTGCAAGTTTTCTATGTGCTTTCGTGAGCAAGCAGATTTTTAGAGATTCTTGCCCTACTGCTCATAGGCTTGTCTTTTTACTTCTACATATCTGTCCCTAGTTTCTCACTGGGCACATAAGTTCTCAATGTAACAAGGTTTATTATTTTGAGATAAATAGCAATTGCCATGACCACAGAGAAGCTTTCATATATAACCAGTCTATATAATAGTCAGATGAAAAGATCACATGAGATGGGACAGGACTGGAATTTAGATTACCTGTGGGCTTACATGCCTATTGCCCACAGAACAAACAAAATTCTTCGGCAGGGAGTTTGACCAGTTTCTGGCTAACCAAGAGTTTTAACTCTTGCCATCTTCTCCAAATCTTACCTCCAGTTTCTCACCTTTCTGTGACATATCAGGGACTTAAGAACCTTTGTATATGCCTGCACAGGACAGCACCTTAGTGACTGGTGCTCAGTGCTCAGAGAGTACCTGTATGAACACCTTGAGGAAAAATACTGGTGTCACAGAGAATCCATATAGGACATTTTTACTTATAGGCTGAAGGGTCTTGGTGGTAGGGAAGGAAAGGGGAGAGAGAGTAAGGTTTTCTAAAAGAAGGGATCTAGGATGCCAGGACTGTTCAAACCTGTTCTTTAAGCTTCATGTGGGCTTGTTTTCTTTGCTTCATCCCTTCTTCCCTCTCTCTCTCCCTCTGTTCCTTCATCCGTCTTTCTCATCCTTCCTTTTTTTCTTTCCTTCTTTCTTCCTTTTTTATTATTTAACACAAAAAAATAAATAAACAAACAAATAAATTGATACTACCCATTAGACATTGTGATAAACACAGGGAATCATAAATAGGTAAGATACAGTCCTGCTTGAGTAGCTCACAGTGTAGTGGGTCAGACATACAGGCAATCAAATAACTATGACCCAAGCTGATGAGTGCTATAATAAACAAGTGTGGGGAGTCCCTGGGCTTAGGCAAGAGCTTTTAGGTGTCAGACTTCTGTTGCTTTGGTCTCTTCAGACATTGGCATTCGGTATTACTTGGGAGTGGTTGAGATGAGATCAGGGGCCTTCAGGGATGGGTGATGGGTATGCGTCAGGATCAGTGAGCTGAGGAGCCTTATCTGCACAGGTGCAACTGGTTCAGGTGGACTGTGAGTTTCAGGAACTTGAAAAACCCAGAAGGCAGAGGGGTCCCTGCAAAGAGGGAGGTGTTAAAGCTAATGTCTGAGGGCAGGATATGGCTGATTGAAGAGACACATTGAGAACCATGGTTATAGAGTTAAATATTCCTGGCTTTGTTTCCTTGTTTCTTTAGGTGTTAGTGCTCTGAAGGTAGAGATGTATGTGTTATGAAAGCAAAATTGTTAGAGTTGAAATCAGAGATGGATATAAGAAACTAACATGTATTTAATAAATGATGTATCAGTAAGTCACTCATTCTTTGTTTCTGAGTTTCAGGAGTAGTTCAGAGAAGCTGATTTATCTAGGCTAAGATAGCCAGTGGGAAATTAGGTGAAAGGTGAATTATAATTGATAGGAGGTGAATAATAATTTATAGAGGTGGTAGTGTTATGTTCACTTGATATGATGCAGATGATGTGATTGACTAATATCTGTAGAAACTACATTTAAATCAACTGTGTAGAATTGTCTTATCATTTTATTATAACACTAGAAATGTATTCTCTTCTGAAATATAATCATGCTTAAGATAGGAAAATTTGTTATATCACACATATAATTAAAAATGATAGTTTTGAAAGAAACATTATTAACAGTAAATGTGTGTGTTTATTTTGCTACAGGAAGGCCTCTAGTTGTGGCTGCCTCTAGTAGTGGCTGCCCAAGAGATGCTCAAATGTGGCATAATGGAGAATATGAGAGCACCTCCACAGCACCGGTGCAAACATGTGTTTTCACTGGGACTTTGGAGGAAGTGAAGGAGGGAAATTGGGACAGGCATCAGGCTGAGGCCTGTGTGTACACTAACAATCTCCCCATCCCCGTAAGCAATTTATCCTTTGTTCTCACTTGATAATTGCCTTTGGTATGAAAGCAAAGCAATATGTTTAAACCTCGATATTTTTCCAGGCTGAGGTCCCTCACTGTGTTAATCAAACCTGCACTGCTGCCTCCCCATTGTAAGGGCAAGAGAATTAAACGATATAGAGGGCTGCTTGTTCCTTACTCTGCTATATTGCCAGAAAATAGGGGACTGTTTTCTTGTTCTCTATTGTATCTCTAGGACCTGCAGTACTGTCTGCACATAAAATAAATGCTCAGTAAATATTTCCTGAATCAATATGTAATGATGACTGTTGAGCATCTTTTCATATGTCCCTGGGCTCTCTGTATGTCCTCCTTGGAGAAGTGTCTGTTCAAGTCTTTTGCCCATTTTTTAATTTTTTTTTTTTTTTTTTGTCTTCCTGGAGTGGAGCCATGTGAGTTCTTTATACATTTTGGAGATCAAACCCTTGTCCTAGCTATCATTGGCAAATATGTTTTCCTATATAGTTGGTTCTCTTTTCAGTTTAATGCCATTTTCTTTAGCCACGCAGAAGCTTTTTAATTTGATGAGGTCCCATTTGTTTATTCTTTCCTTTATGACCCTTGCTTTAGGGGACATATCAGTGAAGACGTAGCTGCATGGAATGTCTGAGATTTTCCTGACAATGTTTTCCTCTAGGGCTTTTATGGTGTCACAACTTATATTATGCTGGAAGCAACCCAAGTGCCCATCAGTAAATGAGTGGATCAAAAAACTATGATACATTTACGCAATGGAATACTATGCAGCAGAGAGAAAGAAGGAGCTCCTACCCTTTGCAACAGCATGGATGGAACTGGAGGGCATTATGCTAAGTGAAATAAGCCAGGTGGTGAGGGACAAATACCATATGATCTCACCTTTAACTGGAACATAATCAACAAAAGGAAAAAGCAAACAAAATATAACCAGAGATATTGAAATGAAGAACAATCTAACAATAACCAGAGAGGAGGGGGGAGGGGACAATGAGGGGAAGGGTTTTCAGGAACTACTATAAAGGGCACACAGACAAAAACAAGGGGGAGGATGGAAGTAAGGGAGGGAGGTGGGATTGGCTGGGGTGGGGGGAGCAGTGGGGGGTAATGCAGACAACTGTAATTAAACAACAATAACATAATTATAAAAAATAATGACTGTTGAATCTTATTCTGGGATGGAATGGTCTCCTGATGAGAATTGGGGCATCTTGAGCTCATCTAGAGCCCAGTGGAATGGGCTCTAAACTCTCTCTTAATGGAACTCTTAACTCTCCAGGTCCACTTTTAGGTGCCACATAACTTCTGGCTTTCTTGAACTGTCCTGGTGCTGCAGGTCCAAACTTTATTGGTTGGGTTAACTCCTATTTCTTCTCTCTCCTTAGTGTACCCACTAACTGCAGGAATTGTTGAATACTCTGGCATTGCATGCAGACTGAGCTGACTTTGTCTTAAAAAGCTGACTTCATTTTATTTATTTATTTTTTGATTTCTGGCTCCATTTTAAAACTTTTTGCATGAACCCTTGTTCCACTCTTGATTTCCCCCCAGTGGAATCTGGAATGTGCACACAAGTAGACCTTTCCTTCTTCTGGCGCACCCTTAATATGTAACTCACCCTGGTGCCTGAGCCTTGGTATCTGGTCCCTTTGTTGCCTTCAATGTCTTCCTTTCAGAGTACATAGGTCCATTTCTTAGAGGGGTATAAAACACATGGTCTGCAGGGTAAACAATGAGGGGATCCATTTCATTCTGCTGTTGCCCAGAATAGCTTTCTGTAAGTAAAACCCTATAAACCAGAAGCAGTACTTGTCTGAATTATTCTTCTGCTTATCAGATCTTTTGCATTTGGAGGCTGCTTTGCACACACAGCCTTTTTCATGAAGCACATGGAGGACTTGAAATTGACAAGGGCTTCTGAGTCCCCAAGCCTCATTCTGCAGTCCACGACAGAGGACGGGCTTTATTACTTAACAAGCTGAGTCCTGTTTTTCTGGGAGCTGATGTGTGTTGGGATCCCGGCATCAGCAAAACAATAGCACTGCGCATGTGCAACAGCCCTGTCGCCAATAAGCTCCCCGTTGCCCATAAAAGGCATATAGTCCCTAGAGCAAGAGGACCAATCAGTAAGACCCACGACTCCACCGAGCTTCTCCAGCAACGCCCCTCAGCCAACCAGTATATATACCCGCGATCCTTAAATAAA
>PVJI01033819.1:0-10937 GCA_004026765.1 Micronycteris hirsuta
AAGATAACTATGAGTATTTATTGATGATATGATACTCTAAGCAGAATTCCTTTTTTTTTTCCTTTTTTTATTTTTCAAGTACATTTGTCTCCATTTTTCCCCCACCATTCCCCTCAGAAGAGCCATCCCCACTTGCCACCCTCAAGCCTACCCCTCATGATTTTCTTCATGTGTCCTTTATACATGTTCCTGAGAACCCTTTCCCCCTTTTTCCCCAATTATCCCCTCTCATCTCCCCTCTGGTTACTGTCAGAAACTATGGTCAGAAATTACTGTTCATAATTTCAGTGTCTCTGGTTATATTTTGCTTGCTTGTATGTTTTGTTGATTAGCTTCCACTTATAGGTGAGATCATACAGTATTTGTCTTTTACCGCTTGGCTTATTTCACTTAGCATTTTGTTCTCCAGTACAATCCATGCTGTCACAAAGTGTAGAAGCTCTTTTTTCTTTCTGCTGTGAAGAATTCCATTGTGTAAATGTACCATTGTTTTTTGATCCATTCATTTACTGATGGGCACTTAGGTTGCTTTGAGTACTTGGCTATTATGAATTGTGCTGCAATGAACATTGGGGTGCAAAGGTTCTTCTGAACTGATGTTTCAAAGTTCTTAGTGTGTAATCCTAGCAGTGGAATTGCCAGGTCAAAAGGCAGTTCAATTTTTATTGTTCTGAGGAAATTCCATACTGTTTTCCACAGTGACTGAACCAGTCTGCATTCCCACCATAGTGCACTAGGGTTACCTTTTCTCCACATCCTCTTCAACACTTGTTGTTTGTTGCTTTGTTTATGATGGCCATCTCACCAATGTGAAGTGGTATTTCATTGCAATTTTAATTTTCACCTCTCTGATGGCTAGTGATGCTGAGCATCACATCAAATGTCTCTAGGCCTTCTGTATGTCCTCCTTGAAAAGTGTTAAAGTTCTTTGCCCATTTTTTAATTGGGTTGTATGCCTTCCTGTCATTGAGTCATATAAGTTCTTTATATATTTTGGAGATCAAACCCTTGTCTGAGGTATTATTGGCTAATATGTTTTCTCATGCAGTTGGTTCTCTTTTCATTTTAATGCTGTTTTCATTAGCCATAGAGAAGCTTTTCATTTTGATGTATTTGTGTATTCTTTCCTTTCTCTATAGGACATATTGGTGAAAATATTGCTGCATGGAATATCTGAGATTTTCTTGCCTATGATCTCCTCTAGGACTTTTATGGTGTTGTGATTTACATTTAAGTCTTTTATTCACTTTGGATTTATTTTTGTTTGTGGTGTAAGTTGGTGACCAAATTTCTATTTCATGTATGTAGCTTTCCAGCCCTTCCAACACCATTTGTTGAAGACACTATTTTTACTCCATTATGCTTCTTCCCATGTGTCGAATATTAATTGAGCATATAGACTTGGGTTTATTTCTGGGCTCCCTAATCTGTTCCATTGATCTATGTGTCTGTTCTTATGCGTGTACCAAAGTGTTTTGATTACGATGACCTTGTAATACAGTTTGATATCATGTATTGTGACCCCGCCTACTTTGTCATTCTTTCTCTAAATTGCTGTGGCTATTTGTGGTTGTTTATGGTTCCATATAAATTTTGGAAATGTTTGTTCTACATCAGTGAAATATGTCATTGTTACTTTAGTAGGGATTAAGTTCAGTCTATAAATTGCTTTGTCCCATGGAACAAACCCACCTGCACAAAAATATCATTCTCCACAATTTCAGTATCAATTGCAAATGAACAAGTATTAATAAGGATGTAATGAGATTAAGGCTATTTTAAGAAAGGGGAGAAATAAAATATAGTATAAATTCTAGTGACTTATGCATAACCTTGCTGGACAAGAAATGAACATTGACGAGCAATGCAGTAAAAAAAATATCACTAGTCCTGGAGAATACCAGAGTCATTCCTTCTCAGTAGACTTTAGTATTTAGCACTGTTTTTTTTCTTTCTGGATCCACCTCAAGTGGTGTCAGATGTTGACCCTATCTGACCTTAGGCTGCCTATTCTGTGACTGCTAGAGTTCTGCTGACTATGATTATCTCTTTCAGTTGTTAGTTAATTTGCACTCAGTAATCAGGCTTAAGTCCCATTGGGCAGGGTGAAATTCCTCCAGGATTGGGCCTATTGTATCCCCTCAGGCTGCTTCTGCTCAAGTGGAGAGGTCTACATGAATAGGTTGGCTGCTGTAGTATGGGAGATGACTCAGCATGAGGATCCCTGTGGCTCATCTCTCAGCTCTCTCCTTCATGCCTTCATCCCCACTTTCTCCTCAAGCATCTCTAGTCCACTCTGCCCTTCCTTTGCCAGGGATTTATGTCTTTGGCTGTCTACTTTAGTTGTTAATTTAGTCTCCCTGCACTCCGCAGTCAGGATTAAGCAGCAGGGTGTCAGGGCAGAGTCTCTCTTGAGGGCTGGGCTGTTGTTTCTGCTCAGGCTGCTGCTGTTAGGAAGAGAGTGGTCTGCCTGAGCACATTGGCTCCTGGGGTTTGGGGACTGACTCAGCACTGGGTTCTCTGTGTCTACCCTCTCTGCACTTTCCCCAAAGTTTCCATTACCAGTCTCTACTCCGGCAACTCTACTCCAATTTGCTCCTGACTTTACTGGGACTCCAGGTAAGTGACAACAAATGAAAATGTATGTTTTGGCCCTTTAAATGGCTCTTCACATCACCAAGCATCTGTCTCTGGCAGAGCCAACCCTGCCACTTTTAGCTGCTTGTTGTTTTCTGTATTCTTTTTGGCTCTGGAGTTCTAGGCTTATGGTTTAGACCCCATTCTTAGGGGGGTCTAATATGTTGCTTAATTATCCCTCAGGCATTGCTGCCTTTGGGCACCCAGCCAGGCCTCCTGAGACTCCACGGCACTCCTTACCAGACAGGTTGTGCTGAAGGAGGTTCTTTTACCTCTCCAAGGTACTAAGGCTTCTCTCTCACTACAGTTCACTTTTTTGTGCTGGGTAATTTCTACAAAATTTAGTTGTAATTCCAGATGGGTCCTGGGAGGAGGTTTGTGTGACTTCCACTCACTCCTCCACCATCTTGCTGTCCATCCCCAATTTCTTAAAGAATTCAACAAAATTAATAGAATTAATAAAATAATTCATTAAGGATGAAATGTAAACTGAATGTACAGAAATCTGTCCCATTCATAGAAGTAATAAACAATGAAAGAAGAAGTAAAGAAAGTAATCCCATTTACAATTGTGTGGAAAAGAAATAAATGCCTGTGAATTGGAATAAACAAAGATGTGAAGGACCTGTACTCTCACAATTAAAGGACATTGAAGACAGAAAGTGAAAAGAACACAAAAAAAATGGAATGATGAATCATTCCAATACAATGGGAAGATTAAGTGTTTATAATTCCAATACTTCCCAAAGTTATTACTTCAATTCAAACCTTATCAAACTACTGCTCAGAATAACAAAAAAACCTTAAAATTCATATGGAACCACAAATACTTTAAATAGTCAAATGTAGTTGGAGAAGAGAAAACAATGTTGGAGATTCACACTCCATGTTTTCAAATTATTCTATAAAAGTATAAGAATACATGAATAAGTGGATAAAGTATACATAAAATTTATATGTATATAGTTATATATGATAAATATACAAAAATGTAATAATAATTTAATACTATATTAAACTATCAAAACAGAAAGGTATCAGAACAAATCAGATGCCTAAATCAATGGAAAAGTTAAGAGAATTCAGAATTAAACCCTCTTACATTAACAAGTAATCTGTGAGAAAGAAGGTAAAAATATACACTGAAGAGTTGACAGACTTTTCAAAAACTGGTCTTGGAAAAACAAAACTGACACTTGCAATGACACTTGTCTACATTCTTACATCATATACAAAAATAAATTCAAACTGGAAAGACCTCTGCCCACCCCTTCCATATTTTTAGCTGACACCAGCCTGGCTTCCTTCTTACCCACTTCTTCCTGTCTTCCCATTGAAGTGAGCACCTCACTGATCCTTGCTTCACAGAAAATTCTAGACAACCCATCTCTCTTTGCCCTCCAACTGACTCTATTGCTGCCTATATTCCCTGCTTTCCAACTCATGTCAGGCATGGTTAAGTTTCCTTCTTCTTCAATTTATGCTAGTTTTGCTCCTCATTTTCAGTGCTCACTCTCTCCCTATAGTTATCTTTCACTCAGCTCCTTTTCCTTCAACAGCTCAGAACCTGAGAACAGGAGTGTGTAAGAACACCTGTGTTTGCAGACTTTCATTGTGGCTGAAGACTGACCTTGCCCAGGTGACACATCCTTAGATGATTTTGCAGCTTTACAACTGGGACAGCCACTGTCTCTCAGGTTATTGGCCCACAGCCCCTGTTCTGGACATTTCTATTCTTCTGAACCTCATATCTCCCTCATGCAATATTGACTGGAAGTAACATGACAAAAATTAACACCTCAGTTTCTTACCATTTAAGTCATAAGGAATATGACTTAACAGAGAGGAATATGACTTAATATGATCCAACAGAGAGGCCACATCAACAACCTTCAGTGCTTCCAACAACACACCATATATAAAGAATCTGAAAACTAACACACAGTAGGTACTTCATGTACATCAGTGTTGGGGCTCTTGTCATGTGTTAACCATTGACATTTTAGGCCAAATAGCTTGTGTTTTGCGAAATGCCTTCTGCAGGGTAGGACATTTGGTAACATTTGTCCACAACTGAATACATACCTATAGTACATTGCACCCCTAAGGATATATAAAAAAAGAGAGAAATAAAGAGAGAGATAGTTAGGAAATGAAAGAGAGGGGTTAAAACATTAGAGAAATATAAGTATAATATTCAAAAAAGTAAATAACTTAAAAGTGACCTTTAAAAATAATTTTAAAAAATCTTCACACAAATATCTATTTTATTTCTTTTTCAAAGGGGAGGAAGAGATAAACAGAGAGACAGATATCATCTATGTGAGAGAGAAACATTGATCACTTATTTTTTGTATAGCCTGTCTGTCTTATCAGAGATTGAACCCACAACCTATGTAGGTGCCCTGATTAGGGACTTAACCAGTAACTATTTGGTGAATGGGATGATGCTGCACCAACTGGGCCACCTGACCAGGATAACATTATTTTTACTTGGTACATGTATGTGACTTCACATCTCTTTGGCTTTACTGTGGAAAAGCTAGTTCAAAACCACTTTGTGGTGACACAAAATGTTCATATCAAGAGACAGCATCTATGGGAAACCATTATGGAGTCTGCAAACCATGTAGGCTGATATGAGCACAAGGTCTGATTTCAAGTAAACAGGAGTCCATGGAAAGTTAAATGGCAGAAACAATTACATTTACATGTTTTCCTAATGTCAACCCCAATATGATTTTTCCAAAACCATATTGATGAATATAAGACCTGATTTAATTATTATTTCCAGCTACATTTTACCTTTTTGGGTAATTTTGCCATGTCTGAGGTTTTCCACCAAACACATGGCACCTTCCCCTCCCCGCAATGTTTTTGTTTGTATGTCATACACCTGTGACAATGTCTCTAGAAAGTATTTCCAGTCCTCATCCCCAGTAACCCAGCTGGATCATTGGAGACTCCAAAGAAACAAAATCGCACTAAAGTGATCAAAAAACAAGAGTTTGAACTCACCTGTTCCTTCTGAATCTTGGGGCCCTTTTTATCTTCCTAGGAATCTGTAGGGAAAGTCATCCCTGATGCATTTGTATATTAATGGAGGCGTCATAAGTGAGCAGTCAAGAACCCTGAGAACCTTTCACAGAAGGCTAATTGGAAAAAAACACCCATTTAATGTAACTTTAAAAAAGTTAGCTCCTTTCCTAAGTGAGAGAACAAAAGAGAAGAAATCTGGTACTTGCCCACATTCTAGAAACAGATCCTTATCAAGTTTACTTTACTGAAGAAGGTTGAGAGATCTAAATATTTGCCAGCTGTCTCCACACTTTCTCAGGATGTGTCTTTTGGGAAAGGCCATAATAAAAGTGTTTCCCTCACTATAAACACTGAATCTGGCTCTCCCTCTAACAACTTTGCTCATTCAGTTGTGAGTATTCTCAGGTAGCTTAGACCATTACTGTGATCCCACATGGGCAGCATTGCAGCCATTGCCAATTTTTTGTGTCATGTTGTGGGGAAAATGTCAAGACAAGTGGGTGACTTTTCTGGTCAGAAGCAGTTTGTTAAGTACTGGAATCCAGATGACTCCGTCAGTTGTGTACCTTGGATTGTGGCTTGCAGAAGAAGAAGGGAGTGCTGGAGAACATAATAATCTACATTTATAATTATGAGCTACTGAGGTGTCCTTTGGTTTGTCTTAATGTTTAAGGTATATGTATTATTTCCTCTGTACCTGATAAAAATAAATTTAAAGCCCGGCTGGTGTAGTTCAGTGGATTGAGCGTGGGCTGGGAACCAGAGGGTCCCGTTTCGATTCCCAATCGGGGAACATGCCTGGGTTGCGGGCCAGGTCCCTAATGAGGGCCATGTGAGAGGCAACCATACATTGCTCTTTCTCCCTCCCTTCTCCTCTCTCTGAAAATAAATAAATAAAAATCTTTAAAAAATATTTAAAAAAAATAAATTTAAAAATTATGGCAGTGTTCCATTTTGAGGCATTGCCCAGGCAGCCCCCTAATGTTACCTGACTGAGTATCAGACTACTTCTTTACAAAGCTCCACACAGAAATTCATGGAGGAGCAGTTAGACAGGTACCAATACTATGTAGCCTTAGAGAGGTGGCAGATACACCAAAACAGCAGTCAAAATCTTTCAGAGGCGAGAGTGCACACAGAAGGTCTGTACAGCCCAAATCTTAATACAACAAGGGCAACCCCATATCCCAGACTACAGTCTATGGAATCCTTGGGACATTCCAAGAGTCTCACACTAGATCACACTCTGTCCCACTCCCAGTGGTACCTGAACATCCATTCTCTCCACCACCAGCCACTAAATGAAGGTGTACAAAATCAGTTCTCAAATATTTGTGGGAATATTAGAGAAAATGGCATGTTGTTTGAATTCACAGCAAGCTAAAACACCTTGCATTTGTCTATCATTTTCGTGGAACTGTTCCTTAGGTGTTTGTGTAACAGTCATCACCATTGTCCTTTCAGACCTTCTTAACTTACCAACTTGTTGGGAGCCATCTTGCCTGGTTTCAGGGAATGGAGCCTCATTAGCAGACAATAAGGGTCCTGTGGCTAGAGCTGAGTAAAAAGGCCCTGGGGATGTGAGCCACTAAGGAGACAGAACATTTTCTTCTGGCAGGAGCGCAGCTTCTGCCTCCCTCACTTCCCCCTGCTTGGCCCAGGTGGATGGCTGTTTAGGAAATGATGGGTAAGATCCCTAAACGAAGGAGCGACCTACAACATGCACAGTCACGATGGGCCATCAGGAAAGACTTAGTGGTCTTCAGAGAAGTAACAGAAAGACAATCACACCTTGGCTTTGTCATAGCCTGAGTCCTCAGTCTTTCTGTAAAGTCTCCTAATCTCTTGGCTGCTTTGCTCTCCCCACATGACTCAGCCTGGGAACAGTGCCAGAGGCAGCTGCATCCTTGTACCACAACAGATGGCTCCCAGGGGCAAATCTGGCCAGAGAAAGAATATTCATTGTTTTCTTTGAGACTTGTTCTACCCTGCTGGTATGAAACAGACAGTTGAGCTAAACCCAGCGCTGACCTGAGACAATCCCTGTGTTTCTCCACCTATTATCTGTAGATGATGTCAGTTTCTCATGACTAGCTTTTTGTACATTGGTTGATGAACTTTACGTGCATGCTATGTATCCCTGTATGAGCTGAACTCAATAAAAAGCAAGGAAAGAGGTATTCAAGACCTTTTTCCTTTGGGGGACTGGTCACATTTCCTCTCAAAGCAGATCACATGTTGGGCATTTTTTCTCATCGGCAAGGACACAGAAGAATTCTGCTGGTGGAGACACCCCATCACCCAACATCACACCTAATAGCATCATTTATACACAAAATGGCAGATGTGATTAAGCTATTCCAGCAGTTTTTATGGAACTTGTCACACAACAAACCTAGACCACCAAGGTCAGAAACTGTAAACTCACTTCTTTTCATGAATTCCCACAATAGATACCATTTTTAACACAGTCACAGTCTCACAATGCCACTAGACCACAACTGGGTTACACTTAGTTGCAGTGTCAGCAGTTTTGCCAGAAGCATCTAAATGTTTCCTGATAAGGAATATTAGTTTTCTTGTGCTGTCAAAATGTAGTGCTATGTTGGTGGGTGTAAACAGCATACTTTTTAACTTACAGTTCTGGAAGCTCGAATTTTGAGATCAGGTTGTGGGCTGGATTAATTTCTCCTAATGACCCTCTCCTTGTCTTGCAGGTGAGTGTGTAAAGTTCTTGTTCCCAGGTGTTTCTTCTATGCTTCTCTGTGACCTGACCATTGAGTAAAGGCTCCACATTTATTGCAGTAGAACCCCCCAAATTAACTCAACATTATTTTCCTAAAAACTATCAATCCAAATACAGGCACACTGTGAGGTAATGGGCCTTTAGACTCAAATTGTGAATTTGGAAAACACATTTGAGCTCTTAATGCATGCTCCCGCTTGGCTGAAGAGATTTACACAGAAATGAGGCTGCAGGTAGAAAGATATGCATATGTAATATATTCATAGGTGTCATAAGTACAGCCACATATGAACCAAAAATTCTTTCCCAAAGACATTGCCACCAGCAGTCTCTGATGGTAGTTGCTTTTTGAATCAAGCCTCACTTGAAATTTGTAATTGTTTCAAACCCAATTCTCATGGTGTCAAGTTGTCCAACACTATCACAGTTGTCATTGTGTGCAATGTTTCTTTAACCACTATTATGTGTCTGAGTCTGCCGTTTACAGGAGATGTGGATGTTTTTTCTATGTCATGTGATCAGATACTGTCCCTGGGAAGGCATATATTTCTTCCTTAAATCTCCTAATACTAGGAAGATTTTTAATTAGTAAATCTCTTTACTAATTCTGTTACCTTTACAATGAAGGCTTCAAAATATGATTAAATTTTTAAAAAGTGCCTTTTAAAAAGAAACCAAGTGGATTCCTTTCATGAATGTGTTTCTTGTGCACTGTATTTAATTTGCAGAGGCATAAAATTCATATTGTGTCTGTTTTTTTAACTAAATATGAAGGTGACATGTGCTTGTCACCTTGAGGGCCATTTAGAATGCATAATATGGAGGATTTTCATAATGTCCATAGTAGTAGCCTACACCTGTCAAAACATTTTAAAACTGATGACCCGCCTGTTTATTTGCCTGGTATTTAGTACAATGCAACATATCCTAGACCAGCTTTTTACTACGTGAGCACTGGCCACTTCTTGGTACCACGTGACTCTTCCCAACGCCAGGTTTTCTCCTGGGAACATTCCTTATCTCTCTGAGGCTCACATTGTTTAAATACAAAATGTGTGTTAGAAACCAAACCTTGTATTATTTTGGTAGGATTAACTAGATCAACCCTGGATAGTGCTTACCTATTACCTGGTCTTCTAGTATAGACTGTGGAATCTGCTGTGAGTTTTCATCTAAGTAAATTTCACTCATGCATGAAAACTTTCTTCCTTCTTCTTCACTGGCTTGTGGACCTTGTAAATCTGAGAAAGATTTAGAATGCAATTTTTCAAGGAATTTGAGATTGTTTCCACCTGGTCTTGATATTTGTCTTTTGTGTGGCCAGATTAAAGATCTATCAAGTTAGTAGACAAGTAAAATGACACCTGAGATAATGGGTACTATTTTGGATGAAGTTCACTCATTCAAGTATATGATACATCTGGTGTGTTGTGACCTTTCAAGGCCAGATAGGTTCATGAGATTCAGGCAGACAGAAGAAAATTCACAGAGTCCTTGGGGTGTCTGACATGCCTTTATTCACGTGTTGGCAATCCACACATGCTGCAAGCTGCGTGTCCCCCTGCATGTCCCTGCACATCACCTGTCCCCTTTGCAAAGCACCCCAGCGTGGCATCTACCATGTACTACTGCATGCCAATCATCACCTAGTGTGGCAGCCACTGGGCTCCCCTACATCTTTAAATACTAGATTATAGATAAAGCCAGAAAGATGCCAACAAAACTATGCAAAAGAGCTTCATACTATGCATGCGGGCCACATCAAGACTATGGGAACAGTTTTTCTAAAACAGTCTCAAGGCTAGGAGAAAAATACTTATCAGGTACATTCTCAAGGTTGTGAGACTGCTTTGTGATATTATCTCCAGGAGAAAAGTCAAGGTAAGTCATGCCTCTACAGTATATTACGTTAAATGGACAAAACAGTATAGTGACTTTTAAAAAAGAGAATGAATCAGTCCACATTCTCTCACAGAGTGCATATCTGTTTGTTACTGCTGTAGTGAATACCTGAAACCTTGAAAATCATTCAGGAACAAAATCATTTCGTATAAAACGGGTTTCCTTAAATGCCTTCTACAGTGTCATAACAAAAATCAATGTAGTGGTTTCAGTACAAGATGAAATGAATGTTCTCTTCATAATCAAACCTGAATTAAGCTATTCAGCTTATGGCTCAGTGTGAAAAGCCACTCTCCTCACCTTTTGATAGCAAAATGGCAGAGGTACTGCCTGTATTGTCAGCATTCAGGAGAGCATAGCTAAAACTATGTCATCTTTGAAATATAATAAGCTGCTGTAGTACAGTATCCTCCATGATAATATGTCCCAGAGCAAAGTGCAGTCCAGCTGAGTCGTGAGTCTACCCATATTACATTACTGGACTAAACAGCATTTTGACTGCGCAAAAGAGTGTGGAAGTAAGAGTCCACATTCTCTCCCAGAGTGCGTTTCTGTCTGGTAGGGCTGTACTGAATAGTTTCAAACATTGAAAATCATTCAGGAATAAGAACAT
>PVJI01033820.1:0-10937 GCA_004026765.1 Micronycteris hirsuta
TTTCAGTCTGTGTAGGTCTTTTGTCCTGAAGTGGGTCTCTTGTAGGCAGCATATGTGTGGGTCATGCTTTCTTATCCATTCAGCTATTCTATGTCTTTTGATTGGAACATTTAATCCATTTACATTTAAGGTTATTATTGATAGGTACTTATTCATTACCTTTTTTTTTTTTTGTATTCATGTTCCTCTCTCTCTCTCTTTTCCTTTCTTTCCTTAAAGTAGTCCCTTTAGCATCTCTTGCAGAGCTGGTTTGGTGAAGGTGTATTCTTTTAGACTTCTTTTGTCTGGGAAGCTCCTTATTTGGCCATCTATCTTGATTGAGAGCCTTGCTGGGTATGGTAGCCTGGTTGCAGCCCTCTGATTCTCATTGCTTGAAATATTTCTTGCCATTCTCTTCTGGCTTGGAGCATTTCCATTGAGAAGTCAGCTGCTAGCCTTATTGAGGCTCCCTTGTATGTTACTTCCTGTTTCTGTCTTGCTGCCTTTAGGATTCTCTCTTTGTCTTGGAATTATGCCATTTTAATTATGATGTGTCTTGAAGTGGGACTGTTTGGGTTCCTTTTGATTGGGACTCTCTGTGTTTCCTGGATTTGTGTGACTTTTTCTCTCATCAGATTAGGGAAGTTTTCCATCATTACTTATTCAAACAGGTTTTCTATCCCTTGCTCCTCTTCTTCTCCTTCTGGAATCCCTATTATATGAATATTATTATGTTTCATGTTGTCCTGCATTTCCCTTAATACTTCTTCATTCTCTCTGAGTCTCTATTCCCTTTCTTGCTCTTTTGGGTGTTTTTTTTTCTAACTTGTCCTGCAGCTCACTGATCTGATCCTCTACTTTATCAAGTCTGCTTTTGGTTCCTTCTATTGTGTTCTTCAGTTCAGATATTTTATTCTTCATTTCTTTTTGGCCCTTGTGGATAGTTTCTATTTCCTTTTTCATGTTGATATAGTTTGCAGTGAGTTCATTGTAGTTTCCCTGTAGTTTCTGGTAATTTTCTGCGAGCTCATCGAGCTTCTTGAGCTTCCTGATAACCAGTGATTTGAACTTAATATCTGATAGTTGGCTTACCTCTGTTTCATTTATCATTATTTCTGGGGTTTCCTCCTTTCCTTTCATTTAGGGATTGTTTCTTTGTCTTCCTATTTTTTGTCAGTCTCTTCTTGCTAACCTCTGTTTCTTAATCTGTTCTGACTTCCTGGTTTTATGGTATGAGCTTCTATGGTAGAATACCTGCGAGATTCAGTGGTGTAGTCTCCTTAATCTCCTTAGCTCGCTGGTCATGGACTGTCATTTATGTTGGCTCTCTGTATATCTTTGGGTTTTGGTTGCTGTTGGGTCTTTCTTTGGTGGGTCTTTTCCACCAGCTGGTTAACTGAGGGTCACTCCATCCACCACGTCTCGTATTCTGGTATGCAGGTGTGGACATGTTGCGTTGAAGCTCATTCTTCTGTTTGAAGAAGGTTTTGAGGCTTCTCTCTCACTCTTATTCAGTTGTTTGTTGTGGGTAATTTTTCCACCAATTGGTGTATTATCTTTTTGGTCCTGGATGAGTTTCATGTGGGTACCACTTCCTCCTTCACCTTTTTCCACTGTTTTGTGTTGGTGGTTCCTTTGTTGGTGGATTTCCTCTTCCTGCAGGTGTACTGGTGTTCACTGCTCCCACCTTGCAAGTTCTCTGGAGTAGTGAAGTTAAATGTGTCACTGTCTCTGTTTTTTGGGCTGACCCTTGTCAGGGTCTAACTCTGGTCTCTTCACAGCTCCAGATTTTAATGTCTCACCTGTGGGTAAAGAAGAGAGGAGAAGGGGAGAGAAAAAGGAGTGAAGGAAGGGAGAAAGAATAAATAAGGAAAGGAAGGAAGGATGGATGAATAAAAAAAGAAAGAAGGGAAGACAGGAAGAATGAATTAAAAGAAAAGAAAAAAATTCCTATTTTTTATAAATTAAGACAAAGAAACTGAAAAATAAGAAATGAAAAGAGGAGAAGACTAAGGATACTAAAGGAAAGGGAGGAAGAAGGAATTAAAAAAAATAAAGAAGGACAGAAAGGAAGAAGGGTGAAAAGAAAAAAAAAAGAAAAAAGAATAAACAAACTCTGCTGGCTGGCTTTAAAGGTGTCTGGCCAGGCCTGTTCTTTTTGTCTTCCTATCTGCGTCAGGCTACAGAGATACTAGTTTTGCTTTTCTCCCTTCCTGACATGCACTCTTCACTGTTGTCCAGCCTCCAGCCCAGTTCCTAGGTGTGCTTCTGGGTCCAAACAGGGTCTGTTGTGCCGTTTTTGAGGTGCACCAATTAGGGGCAACTCACCAACCGCCTTCTTGCTGGTTTAGATGCTTGGAACTATCAGCACCCCTTCTGGGTGGTTTGGCCCCCACACTTAGTCAAGAGTTTGTGAGGACGGCGGCTTCCCTCAATGTGGCTCTTCTGCCTTTCTCCTATAGAGCCAGTCAGCCCTGCAGGGCTCCATGCACAGGGGCTGGATGGCCAGTGCTTTGTCCCTGGCCGTCTGGGCATGAGCTCCATGTACCTTTGTTCACTGTCCCCTTTTGTCCCTATATTTGAGATATTATTTAGTCTATACTCAAAGTTGGACCATAAACATGGTTTTTCTGATTCCTTAGAATAAGTGATGTTGATGGGTTTTCAGTTCATAGGTAAGAAATGAATACTCTCTAGATTGTTGCACCCCTTACTCAGGATCCCCAGTTGGTGACCGCAGAGGGCAGCGTGGCCGGAGCTGAAGCTGGGTGGTGGTGGGGCGGGGAGTCGGAGGGGGAAGAGTGGCTGTGGTGGTGGCGGCGGCAAGGAAGAGGGTCAGAGAAGGAAGAGGCAGTGGTGTCTGAAAATTTTGTGTAGCTGGAGCAGCCCTAGGCTCATTTCTTGTTTACATTGTTGCTTCAGCATATCAATGTAAGTATGCTGGTTATAATTTTGCAGTGTATTTTACGGCATTTTGTATGCTATATTGTCTTCTTTTAAATTTTATTTATTTATTTTTAGAGAGATGGTAAGGGAAGGAGAAAGGGGAGAGAAACATCAATGTGTAGTTGCCTCTCACATGCCCACTACTGGTAACCTGGCCTGCAACCTAGGCATGTGCCCTGACTGGGAATTGAACCAGCAACCAACCCATTGGTTCACAGGCCTGCACTCAATCCACTGAGCTACACCAGCCAGGGCTGTATTTTACATAATAATACAATGTTGTGTGTATTGTGCTGTATTGTATCTTGATTTTGATTTGCAAGATGTTATCTTTGGAAAGACCTGAATAAAGGGTTCACAGAATTTCTTTGTATTATTTCTTACAACTAAATGTGAATCTGTAACTGTCTTAAATTTAAAAAAAAATTGGTATTCACAATAACCAAAGGTAGAAACATCAAAATGCCCATCGATGGATCAATGGATAAACAAAATATAGTATAAACATATAGTGATATATTATTCAGCCAGAAAAAGACTGGAATTCTGACACATGCCACAATATGTAAAAACCTTGATGACACCATGCATAGTGAAATAATCTATATACCACAAGACAAATACTTTATGGTTCCAATTACATGTGGTACATAGAATAGCCAAAATCATAAAGACAGAAATTAGAACAATGGTTACATTGAGGGGAGGTGTTGGGGGATGGGGATGTGGAGTTAGTGTTTAATGGGTATAGAGTTTCAGTATTGGATGATGGAAAATTTCTGGAAATGGGTACTGGGGGTGGTTGCAAAACAATATCACTATAATTACAGCCAGTGACCTGTACACTAAAAATGATTAAAATGGTAAATTTCATATTGTATATATTTTAGCAATAAATATTGGAAGAACCAAAAATAAAACAAAACAACAGAAGTTACACTTAAGAGGATGAAGAGAACATGATGGAAAAAAACAGGGATAGAAGTTTGACTTTGTTCAATATGCTTTTTTTTTTTTGCCTTTTAACTTTGTAAAAAGAATTGTATATAATTATACTATAGTTAAATTTAAAAATAGAATCTCTTGTAAAACAAAAGCTGATTGAAAGAAATTTTATCTATTTGTGCCACAAGTAAAAAATTGGAAAAATATTAAATGTTTTCAGTAATCATTGTTGGAAATAGTTTTGGTGTGGTTATTCTTAGACTACTTTTAATGTGTTTGTTGTAAGATAAATTAATAATGTTGGAGTTGCTGGAAACAGAATTGTAGCATGAGAGAAAGAAGACACAAGTGTAAGATTAAGGGGTTAAGTAAAAATTTTGTAGCCTGCAGACTTCCAATATCAGGCAAGATAGCCTAAACTCTCTTCTAAACACAAAAAACAATTGCAAATAATTCAACATACAATAAAAAAGTATTATGCAAGGTGGAAAGAAGGAGGAAGAATGGCTAGGAACACGAGGACATAAGGACTGACACGGTGTGTCCCTGGGTTTTCTTTTGATTTACCGTGTATCTCATATGGCCTACAATCTGGAACTGCCAACAAGTGTCGACATAGAAAGCCCCAAGAAAAGCCTGCTTTCTCAGGCCAAAGCACATAGAAAGGGGCAATCCAGGAGAGTCACAGTGGGACCCCTACTGCTGTTTCATATCCAGTGGCAACAAGTGAGCTTGTGTCACCTGTGCGGCTGATGCCAGAGAAGATCAAATGGAAGGCCTCATTTCCTGTTCCTAAACCAGCATCAGCAGCAGGTAGCTGAACATCACTGCCATGCTGCCCACAGACACAGACTAGATGGGGAACCCCATCTTTGTCTGCCACCTGGTAGCAGCAGGCTGCTCACCACTGGAAATGGCACTAGGTGAAGCCTGGGTGAGGAGTATCATTTCCCTCCTATCCACAAGTGGCATAAACAAAGACAAAGCAGGAAGTTCTGTATTCTGTCCCCTATGCTATGACAGAAGGAGGGTCTGCTCCATCCAATCATATGCACGAGCAACCTATCATCTCCTATCCAACAATAGAAGGTGACCCAGATTTAACCACAACAGAGAGTGACCCAATCTTGGTGTCTCATGCTCTTTTTCCCATTGGCTTAGGGTCTTTAACTCTCATATCCAATGATATAAAGCAGCACAAGTATACATATTCCCTGTCTGGTGGCCCGAACAGAGATCTAGAAGGAAGCCATTAGCATCAGGAAAACCAGGGAGCAGGCTCAAGGAAGTTATATTTATTCTGGAGGCCTGGCATACCCAATTGTTTCCCAGAAGGACTGGGAGGCCCAGAGAATACTTTCCATTCCTGAAGGTTACTTCATTATAAATTGAGTTGGATTCCAGTAGCACTGAGAAGCCAGATAGAAAAAAAATCACATACTGTGTGATTCCATTTTATATGACTTATATACTTAGAGTAGGTAAATTCATGGAGACAGAACACAGGTGGTTACCAGGGACTGGGAGTGAGAAAAAAAGAGGAGGTACTGTTTAATTGATAAGAGATCTCCTTTTAGGTGGACAAACATACTCTAGAACTTGATAGAGATGGTGGTTGTACAACATTATGAATGCAATAAATGCTACTAAATTGTTCACTAAAAATGGCTAATTTTATGTTATGTGAATTCCACCTCCATAAAGAAAATAAAATATTTAATATTAAAAGGAAAACCAAACAATTCAAGTAAAAGGGAAAAAATGAACAAACATTTTAACAGAGAAGATATATAGATGGCAAGTAAGCACAAGATGAGTTGCTGAACATCATTAGCTATTAGGAAAATGCAGACTCAAACCAAAATGATATATCACTACACAACTATCAGAATGACTAACACAAAAAAAGTGATAAAAGTGCTGATGAGGATGAGCCCATACATTGTTGTGGGGATGTAAATTGTACAACTCCTCTGGAAAAGAGTTAGGCAGCTTCTTACAAAACTGCACATAGTTACCATACAATCCAGCACTTGCATTCCTGAGCATTTATATCAGAAAAATAAAAACTTCCTCACACAAGAACCCATATGCAGCTTCATAGCAGCTTTACTCATAATGACCAAATTCTGGAAATATCCCAAATGTCCTTCACTAAGTGAATGGTTATTCCTACCATACAATACTATCGTACTGTATGTTTCCATTAAGAAGGAAACATCTATGGATATCCCAACAACTTGGATGAATCTTAATGACATTTTGTAATGAAAAAAATTCAAATGATTATGTCCCGTATAATCTTATTTCTTTTTATTTAAAAAATATATTTTATTGAATTTACTGGAATTTACATTGGTTAAGGGGGTAAATGGTGACAAAAGGAGACTAGACTTTGGGTGGTGAACACACAATATACATTACAGATGATATATTTTAGAATTGTACACTTGAAACCAATGTCATTAACCAAAAAATGACTTTTAAAGCAAAAATATTTTTGAAAAGGTAACCTCTCAGATCATGAGCAACACATGTTATTATTAATTTTGAAAAACATTAACTACTTTTATTGTATATTTGGCAGAGCTATAAGGAGGTTTTTATTGAATGTACAAGAAATGCTATCTAAAACTGTCTATTAAAAAATAGAACAATTATTTCTTTATATCAATCATACAAATTGTTCCTGTTCTTCTACCAAAAAAAATGTCCTATTTTTTCCTGCCCCCTTCTCTTTCTTTTAAGTGTATTTTATTGATTATGCTATTACAATTGTCCCAATTTCTCTCCCTTTGCCCTCCTCTGCCTGGAATCTCCTTTCTGTTTTGTACCTACCAATTATGCTTCTAAATCCCTATATGTTGCCCCCCATTCTTCGTCTTCTCCATCCCCACAATTTTATTTATGTAAAGTTATTTAAAAATTATAGAAATAAAAATAGTCTAGCTGTTGGCTAGACTAGGGATTCACACAAGATGCTCTTATGTTTTTTGGCCAAAATGGAGTTCCTTTGAAATCCTAAAACTTGTTTGTGTGCTTGTTCAATTAAAATACAGTAAATACTGTATCCGCAAGAAAAAATTGGAAGCATTTTAACTGGTAACTTGAGAGTTCTAAATAATATCAAGAGACTACTACTGCTTTTCGTAGGGAAAAGTGACTCTAAATTGGGCAAATGCCTTGATAAATTGAAAAGGGGAAGTAGAACAAGTGGGAATCATTAGAAAAGATTTCCTCTGACCCTTGTGCTTATGATTCTAAAGCTGTATTTACTTTAAAAAATCCTTGGAAGATAGCACACTTAGCACACATCCCCTTGCCGAAGGCCCTGCATACCCTCTTCACCTTTCCTTTCCCTCCTCATCTTCTTTGTCTTCAGGAGAGCAACAGCCACCTGAGACTCAGACTTTAACTCCAGAGCCATTTCTCAATTCCCCTTCCACCCCAGTAAAATCTACCCCATTTGAAACTTAGGTCTTTTGGGGAACCTCTCTTTACCTTCTGAGATTTTCAATTTTATTGTGCACACTTGCTTTCCATTTTATTTTGTTTATATTTATTGATAAGCCCATTTTAAGAAGAAACTTTAAAGGAGAGGATTTTTTTAAATTACTTTATTGTTTTTCAATTACAGTTGTCTGCATCCTCTCCCCTCCCTTCCCCCCACCCCCTCCAACCCCACCTCCCTTCCCTGCCTCCATCTTCCCCCTTGGTTGTGTCCATGTGTCATCTATAGTGGTTCCTGAAGACCCTTCTCCCCATTGTCCCCTCCCCCACCCTCTGACCACTGTCAGACTGTTGTCAATTTCAATGTCTCTGGTTATGTTTTTCTTGCTTTTTTCTTTTGTTGATTATGCTCCAATTAAAGGTGAGATCATATGGTATTTGTCCCTCACCTCCTGGCTTACTTCAATTAGCATAATGCTCTCCAGTTCCATCCATGCTGTTGCAAAGGGTATAAGCTCCTTCTTCCTCTCTGCTGTGTAGAATTCCATTGTGTAAATGTACAATAGTTTCTTTATCCACTCATTCAAACTTGTAAGAGAAAATAGAACCCATTCTTTGATTTTAAAACCAACTTTAAAGAAATCCATAAAACATGTAAAAACTTTGACCATCTGAATAAAACCTCAACATAGTCCATCTGCTAGAAAACATCCTTGGATTCATAATTTTTCTTTCAAGCTTTGCATTATTTTGGTATTTCTGTGTATGTTATACATATGTTTCTATCACTATATGACATTAACAAATTGATTTGTATATTCAAATTTAGATTATAAAAGGGCCTGACTTCTTGAAACAAATGAGCACTGACACAAATTAGGGAAATTAACAGAAAAAAGCACAATTGCACTTCAAGTGCATGTAATCTATGATTAATCCAAAGTAAATAAACACCAACTTAAGGTGTTGGTTCAATTAAGGACATGCAGTTCTCTACTTCTCTCTAGGTTTTGGACATAAAAACCAGATGTAAAAACCAAGTAATCAGTTTAGAGAACTTAGTGTGTCATTTCGCAAGGCTAGAAGAGCACAAAATGCCTCAGATTAAGACTCAGACACTCATGATAAAGCCTGAATAGAAGTTTTGGTGACGGAAAATAATTGCATATGGAAAATGAGATGTGTGTTTGATCAGGGAGACATAAGAAATGAAAGTGCACTTTTCTTGAAACGAGAGAAAGTAATTTTGTCCTAGAGTAAAATGATTGTTCTGGAATAAAGAAGGGAAACAAGATAAGAAAAAATTATGTAAGTTGCAGAAGGTTTTTGTATGTTGGAGAAATTTCATGAAGAAGGAATCTTGAAAAAGAAATTTCAAGTGTATGGTGTAAGTTGGTGATCGAGTTTCCTTTTTTGCATGTGGCTGTCCAGATCTTCCAACACCACTTGTTGAAGAGGCTATTTTTACTCCATTTTATGCTTCTGTCCCCTTTGACGAATATTAATTAACCATAAAGACTTTGGTTTATTTCTGGGCTCTCTATTCTGTTCCATTGGTCTGTATGTCTGTTCTTATGCCAGTACCATTGTGTTTTGATTACAGTAGCCTTGCAATATAGTTTGATATCAGGTATTGTGATCTCTCCTACTTTGTTCTTCTTTCTCAAAATTGCTGAGGCTATTCAATGTCATTTACAGTTCCATATAAATTTCTGAAATGTTTGTTCTATATCTGTGAAATATGTCATTGGTATTTTAATAAGAATTGGGTATGGACATTTTCATGATGTTAATTCTTCCAATCCATGGACATGGTATGTGCTTCCATTTGTTTGTGTCTTCCTTAATTTCTTTCTTCAGTGTTGTGTAGTTTTCTGAGTACATGTCTTTCACCTCCTTGGTAAGGTACACTCCTAGGTATGTATTTTTCTTGTTGCTATAGCAAATGGGATTTTTTTCTTTATTTCTCATTCAGATCTTTCATTGTTGGTGTATAAAAATGCCTTTGATTTTTGAATATTGACTTTGAAAACTACTGTTTTGCCAAATTCACTAATTAGGCTGAGTAGTTTTTGATGGAGTCTATAGGGTTTTTATATTGCAGATGATACCTCAGACAAGGGTCTGATCTCCAAAATATATAAAGAAGTCACAGTACTACACTCCAGGAAGACAACAAACCCAATTAAAAATGTGTAAAGTAATTGAACAGATACTTTTCCAAGGAGGACATACAGATGGCCCAGAGACATATGAAAAGATGCTCAACATCACTAGCCATGAGAGAGATGTAAATTAAAACCACAATGTGATAACACTTTACACTGGTCAGAATAGCCATCATAAACAAATCAACAAACAACAATGTTTGAGAGGTTGTGGAGAAAAGGGAACCCTACTGCACTGTTAGTGAGAACACAGACTAATGCAGCCATTGTGGAAAACAGTATGGGATTTCCTTAGAAAACTAAAAATGGAACTACCTTTTGACCCAGCAATTCCACTACTGGGATTATATCCTAAGAGCACTGAAACACCAATTCAAAGGAACCTATGCACTCCAATGTTCATAGCAGCACAATTCACAATAGCCAAGTGCTGGAAACCACTTAAGTGCCCATTTACAAATGAGTGGATCAAGAAACTGTGGTAGATTAAGGAAGAAAGATGGCGGCAGAGAAGGGAGAAGCGTGATCGCTATCCTCCGGCACACTGGCGGGATATCGGGCCGATTTTCTGAGGAGCAGAGCGATCACCCAGCTGTATTCCAGTGTGGGGGAAGATTGGAAACCAGGACTGCGCATAAAACTGAAAGATCAACCGGTAGGGAGACTGCTTCGGAGGGAAGGGGTCACTCGTGCCTCACGGGGAGCCGGGAGGTCTGCGGTTCAAGTAGCAGCAGCTTCCCGGTTTGCTCCAGGAGCCGTGGGAGGGAGCTGGATTGGGGTGTGTGAGTTGCCAAAGCAGGCGCGCGTCTGTTGGAAGAGCCTTGGTCCCCAGCAGTCCGGAGGTCGGTGCTTACCTGGGGACTGATTTGCAGAGGCTGGTGTTCCCAGCAGGAAGAAATGGAGTCTGAATTGAAAGGCAAACCCAACTTTTCAGCTCCTGATTTGGGGGCGCACCCAGTGGAGCTAATCGGGGGTGGATGGAGTAGGTACCCGACCGGGCGCCCAGGCCTGCGGCTTGCAAGCTCCGATTCCAGAGACAAAAGCGAACGGCGAATGCAGGGGCACGGAGCTCACATCTGGAGGGCCTGAGACACAACCCAGTCCTGCGGTGCTGAGTCCCTCCGTGCGGGAGAAACAGAGGAATTACTGAGCCCCACTGACAGGAGACACAGACCCCATAAACTCTGACTCAGGGTGGCAGACAGGCGACCCAGAGGAGGTGCTACAAAACCCGGCAACTCGGCTGGAGACGGGACAGAAGCTGAGAGTGCAGCCCAGGAAGACAGCAGGAGAAGTCAGATATCTTCCCAGCCTGACGCTGTTGAAGCCAGCCAACAAAAGTCTTTTTTTTTTTTTTAATTTCTCTTGTTTTCTCTCTGTTTCTTTGGTTGTTTATCCCCACCCTCCTTCCTATCTGTCCCTCTATATTTTTTTAACTCCTTCTACCTT
>PVJI01033821.1:0-10890 GCA_004026765.1 Micronycteris hirsuta
TTAAGGGAAATAATTTTAGTTTTTTCCATTGAGTATGATGTTGACAGTAGGTTTTTCATATACAGCCTTTATTATGTTGAGATATGCTCCCTCTATTCCCACTTTGCTGGGTGTTTTTATCATAAATGGGTGCTGGGCCTTATCAAATGCTTTTTCTCCATCTATTGATATGATCATGTGATTTTTGTCTTCCCTTTTGTTTATGTGATGATATATCACATTTAGTGATTTGTGAATATTGTACCATCCTTGCATCCCTGGAATAAAGCCCTCTTGATCGTGATGTATAAGCTTTTTAATGTATTTCCGGATGCAGGTAGCAAGTATTTTGTTGAGGATTTTAGCATCTATGTTTATCAGAGATATTGGCCTATAATTTTTTTTCCTTGTGTGTCTTTACCTGATTTTGAGATTAGGATAATACTGGTCTCATAAAAAGTTTGGGTGTTTTCCCTCTTCTTGAATTTTTTTTTTGAATAGTTTAAGAAGGATTGGTGTTAGTTCTTCTTTGAGTATTTGGTAAAATCCACCTGTGAAGCCATTTTGTTCAGGGTTTTGTGTCTGGGAATTTTTTGATTACTGCTTCAATTTCACTGGTTGTTATTAGTCTATTCATGTTTTCTGCCTCTTCCTGATTCAGTGTTGGATAATTGTATGTTTCTAGAAATGTATCCATTTTTCTCAGGTTGTCCAATTTCTTGGCACATAGTTGTTCTTAGTAATTTCTTAAAATCCTTTGTATTTCTTGCTATCAGTTGTAACTTCTTCTCTTTTGTTTCTGATTTTGAGTCCTCTCTTTTTTTTCTTGGTGAGTCTGGTTAAAAGTTTATCAATTTTGTTTATCTTTCAAAGAACCAGTTCCTGAATTTATTGATCCATTGAATTGTTTTTAAGTCCCGATCTCACTTAATTCTGCTCTGATCTTGATTATTGCCTTCCAGTGACTCACTCTTGGCTTTGTTTGTTGTTGTTCCTCTAGTCTTTTATTTTTATTTTTTAAAGATTTTATTGATTTATATTTAGACAGAGGGGAAGGGAGGGAGAAAGAGAGAGAGAGAAACATCAATGTGTGGTTGCCTCTTGCACACCCCCCTACTGAGGACCTGGCCCACAACCTAAGCATGTGCCCTGACTGGGAATTGAACCGATGACCTTTTGGTAGGCCAGCACTCAATCCACTGAGCCGTACCAGCCGAGGCTCCTCTAGTCTTTTAGATATAGGGTTAAGTTGTTTATTTGAGATTTTTCTATCTTCTTTAGATAGGACTGTAATGCTATGAACTTCCCTCTCAGGACTGCTTTCATTGTATCTCATAGGTTTTGGTATGTAGTATGTTCATTTTCATTTGTTCCCAGGTACTTTTTAATTTCTTCCTTGATATCATTGTTAACCCATTCATTATTTCATAATATGTTATTCAGCCTCCATGTATTTGAAAGTTTTTGAGTTTTTTCTTGAAGTTAATTTTAGTTTCAAGCTGTTGTGATCCAAGAAGATGCTTGATATGATTTAATTTTCTTGAATTTATTAAGGCTTATTTTGTGTCCTACCATGTGGTCTGTCTTTGAAAATGGTCCATGTGCATTTAAGAAAAGTGTATATTTTGCTTCTTTGGGGTGAAATATTTTGTAAATCAGTTAAGTCCATTGGATCTAGTATGTCATTTAATGCTATTATATCCTTGTTGATTTTTTGTTTGGAAGATCTATCCATTGTTGAGAGTGGGGTGTTAAAATATTTCTATTGCTGTCAAGCTTTCTTAAAGTCCTCCAATTTTTTCTTTATATATTAAATGTGCGCCTATATTGGGGTGCATATGTATTTATAAGGGTTATACCCTCTTGTTGTACTGCTCCCTTAAGTATTATGTACTGACCTTCTTGGTCTCTTGTTATGGTGTTAGTTTTGAAATCTATTTTGTCTGATATAAGTATTTAGCTTTTTTTTTTCATGTTCATTTGTATGGGATATTTTTTTCTATCCCTTCGCTTTTAGCCTGTGTTCATCTTTTGTTTAGGTGTGTGTCTTATAGACAGCATATGTGTGGGTTGTGTTTTCTTATCCATTCAGCTACCCTATATCTTTGGATTGGAGTATTTAATCCATTTATATTTAAGGTTATTATTGATAGGCACTTATTAATTTTTCCCCTTTGTACCTGTGTTCCTCTCTCTCTCACTCTTTTTCTTCATTTTCTTAAAGCAGTCCCTTTAGCATATCTTGCATTGCTGCTTCGGTGGAGGTGTATTCTTTTAGCTTTCTTTTGTCTGGGAAACTCTTATTTTGTCTTCCATTTTAATTAAGAATCTTGGTGGGTAGAGTAATATTGGTTGTAGGCCTTTGCTTTTCATTACTTGGAATATTTCTTGCCATTTCCTTCTGGCTTTTAGTTTTTCTGTTGAAAAGCCAGCTGCTAGCCTTATTGGAGCTCCCTTGTACGTTACTTCCTGTTTCCCCCTTGCCACCTTTAAGATTCTCTCTGTCTTTGAATTTTGCCATTTTAATTATGATGTGTCTTGGAGTGGGTTGCTTTGGGTTCATCTTGATTGGGACCCTCTGTGCTTCCTGAACTTTTTCTATCATCAAACTAGGGACATTTTCTATTATTACTTTCAAACAGGTTTTCTATCCCTTGCTCCTGTTATTCTCCACCTGGTATCTCTATTATATGGTTATTATTACTTTTCATGTCATCCAGCAGTTCCCTTAACTCCTCTTCATTCTTTTTTAGTCTTTTTTCCTTTTCTTGATCTCCCTGTGGGTTTTCTCCTACCATGTCCTCCAGCTCACTGATTTGATCCTCTGCTTCATCTAGCCTGCTTTTGATTCATTCTACTGTATTCTTCAATTCAGAAATGGTATTCTTCATTTCCTCCTGGCTCCTATTGATAGTTTCTATGTCCTTTTTCATGCTGATGTAGTTTGCAGTAAGTTCCTTGTAGCTTCTCTGCAGTTTTTGGTAATTCTGACTGAGCTCATTGAACTTCCATTGTTTCAAAACCATTGTTTTGAACTTGTTTGAACTTTTTGAACTTCTTCTTGTTTGCTTCTGCTTCTTAAATTTATCTGTTTTGATTCCCTATCTTTGTGGTGTGTACTTCTATGGTAGAAGACCTGTGATATTCAATGGTGCAGTCTTCTTGATCTCCTGAACTTTATGCTCTTGGTATGCTCTTTATGCAATTTATGTTGCCTGTTTGGAGGTACTTGGGTTTTGATTGTTGCTGGGTCATTCTCTGGTGGATCCTTTCCTCCAACGTGTTGACTGAAGGTCACATCTCCCACCACATCTTGTGTCCTGTTGTGCAGATGTTGGCCATAACAAAACCACAAAGCCCAGGAAAAAAACCCATACCTGCAAAGATAACTCCCACCCTCAATCCCACTATCAATAGCAAATGAACCAGTATTAATAAGGGTGTAAAGAGATTAAGACTATTATAAGAAAGGAGAGTGAATATGAGATGACCTACTGATAAAAAATGATTCTGAGAGGATAGAGGGAGGAGCAGTAATAAGAGTTGGGAATTGGAGCAATTCAAAGTGAGAACATAAGATTTACATCATAAATAAAAAAGGGAATGAAGAATGTGGAATTTAATAAGAGAAGGGAAGTGCATAGTATTGGGTTTAGACAGAAATAAAATAAAATAGTGAGAGAGAGAAAGAAAGAGGAAAAAAGTAAATAAATAATAAAACAATGGAAACCAAATTGGAGAGAAAGGTCCACTACACCAAGTTAGAGAGAAAGATCCACAACATCAAATGAGCTAAAATTAATATAGGTGGCATGGGAATAAGAGGGAGAAAAGAAGGAAAGAAAAACTTAAGAGATGTCTAAAGGAAAGGGAAGTAATTTTGACAGGATAGAGAGGAGGGAATAGTAAGAGTGAGGAATGATCTACACAGGGAAAAATTAAAATTTTGAGATGAAAGAGAAAGAAAAAAGAAAAAAAGGAGAAAGAAAAAGGGCATGATCAAAGAAAGAAAACAGGCTAAGACAGGGCTAAATTAAAATTTGAGATAAAAAAAGAGTAGGAGAGGGGAATGGTAAAATTAGAGACTGGGAATACAAAATTAGTAAAGATGTAGAGATAAAGTTGAAAAATTACAACAACTACCCCATCCACAACCAATAAGCAAAAATTGCTAAAGGTGGAGAGAGAACATGGGTATTTTAAGAGTGGGAAAAAGAATGTGAGATGACCATTGAGAAGAAAATTGGTTTTGAAAGGCTGTATGGGGGAGAAATAGTAAGAGCACAGAATGGAAACAAGTTGTAGCAAGAGGAAACAAAATTTGAAATGAAAATAGCAGGGAGGAAGAAGGTAAAATGGAGTCTAAATATGTGAATTTAAATAAACTATAGTATACAGTCTAGTGACTTTATATGCATGAACTTGATGGGCAAGAAATATGTGTTAAAAAACTATGCAGGAGAGAAAATACCACAAATCATGTAGAAGACCATGGTGGATTTCATCTCAGTAGCATCTAGTATTTATCATTGTTTTTCTTTCTGAATAGCCTCTGGTGATGTCAGATGGTGCCCCAGTCTGGCCTTAGGCAGCCTGTTCAAGACTTCCAGGGATCTACTGTCTGTGGCTGACTCCTTCAGCTGTTAATCTAGTCACTCTGCACTCAGCAGTCAGGTTTAAGAACCACAGGGTGGGGCTGAGTCCCTCCTGGGTCAATGCTATTGTTTTCCCTCAGGCTGCTGCCACTCTGAGAGGAGTGGTCTGCCTGAGCAGGATGGCTGCTGCGGTATGGGGGATGACTCAGCACCAGGATCCCAGGGGCCACTCTTTCAGTTCTCTTCCCAAAGCCTCAGTCCCCAGTCCCTCCTCAAGCATCTCTAGTCCATTCTGCCCTCTCCTTCTTTGCCGGAGCCCAGGGTAAGTGGCTGCAAATGAAAATTTATATATTGGCCCTTTAGAGGGCTCTTTGCATCTCCAGCCATTTGTCTCTGGCAGAGAGAAACCCTACTGCTTTTCACAGCTGGATGTTATCTGTATATTTTTCTTGATCTGGTGCTCTAAACTGGTAATCCTATTTTAGTATTTAGACCTCACACTTCTCTCCGGGATCCAACTGGCCACTTAAATATCTTTCCAGCACTTTAGCTGCTGCGTGTGGGCACTCAGCCAGCTCTCTCGCATCTCTACTGCACTCCATACCAGTCAGGTTGTGCTGAAGCTGATTCTTCTGTCTGCCTGAGGTAATAAGATTTCTTTTTTACTATCGTTCAGTTGTTTGTTCTGGTTGATTTCTCCACAATTTAGTTGTAATTCCAGATTAGTCCTTGAAGGAGGTTAATGTGACTTCCATTCACTCCTCCACCATCTTGGATCTCCTGTCAATCTTAGATTAGTTACAAACTCAACTATTTCTGAAAGGAATTCTAATAGAAATGGAGCTGTGGTTTCTGGATCTCCCATGGCAGACTTCAAGGAAAATGGTATGTGTGTTCCCCTTCCCCAGAGCCACTAGTCTGGGTCTGTCTGGAATTATTTCCCTATACTGGAAGGGCAGAGCCCCTAGTAAGCCTCCAGGGCCCAGACTTTGAGTCTGCTGGATCCAGGAGAGTGTTTCTGTGGTCCTCTCATGAGGGAGGAGCTCAAGTCTGTTTCCTAGAAACGTGTATGGATTGGCTGACCCTACGGTTTATCTCTGACAATCCCTGAGTATATTTATGTTGCTGTGTCCTTAGCAAGGGTTAAGATGCAGGATGGGAGAAAAGAACAAAAAAGCAGATTGTAAATTTTTAAAAGACAATGATCGTGTCTTTCATTTATGTTTTTCTTGGTTTCTAGCATAGTAATTGGAAAATAGTATTGTGTGGGCCAAAAAATTCAGTTTTAACTTTTTCCATACAATAAAAGACATATTTTTCATTTTCACCAGTGACTTTATTGATTTGGATATTTTGAATATGTTGGTTATCGCCTGCATGGTATAACATTGATTGTTCTAATAAAATCTCTCGATTTGATCCCTGTCAACTTCAGCTGGTCTATCCAACCATGAAGCATCATCCAACAAGAAATCTCTAGCATGAAACTTTGCAATACATTTTTGACACGTTTGATCCATCACAACACCTTCTCCATACACTAAGCAAATCTTTTTTTGCATTTCAGTTGCATTTTACCTTTGTTAAAATAATAAAGCATAGTACACTGAAAATGTTGCTTATTTTCTTCCATCTTCAATATTAAAATGGCTACACAAATTCACCAATTTTGATATTTTTAAATGCGTGCTGATATGACAGCTGTCACAATATAACCTAACAAAATATTTCAAATGAAGTTAAAGACAACTAAGCATTACTAGAGCCAGCTTATGGAAAAAACTAAACAAACTTTTTGGCTAACCCAATATACATATATTCAATAGATATTCACTTAATAAAGTAGAGTTCAGAGAGAGAGTGTGGTTCTTTATTCTGGTACCACACTCTTGAAAACACGAACTGTGTTTGGGCCTGAGTTGTGTAGGCCAGAAACTAAATTTGATTAATATACCAAAAATTGGTAAAGTTTTGGGAACTGATGCTATCCAAAATTGTAACAAACTCATGCATTAATTAGAGTTTCTATGGTTACAATACAATAGCAAATATGTCCTAACCCATGACTTATTTTGGGTATATATTTTTTCTGATTTTGTAGTTTGGGAAATAAAATTAATAATCAAAATATTGTTTACTGTAGTAAAATAAATTTATATTATTGAATAATTTATTTAAGGTGTAAAGCCTTATAAACAGTCCTTATTTCTTGACTGGGTATGATCTCCACAAGCCTGTTTTCCACCTGTTCTCCGTTGGACAGTTCTGGGTAAATACAGATATCTTTTCTTTTAAAGTTACTCATTTTTTCCTTCTAAAATCTTAAAGACTTATTTTATATCTAGATTCATTCTTTCCTCAGACAGGTTACAAGTTTTTAAAAACCTGCATTGTATTTGTAAATCTTTCTGAGTTTATACATTAGTTACTTTGTTTTTGATTTTTAAAAACTCAGCTTTTATACAGGGTTCTCCTTTCCTAAAGAGATTTTAGAACAGTTAATTACCCTCATCTATTTATATTTAATCAATTATAATTAGTTAGTTCTAAAGCTTAAGTTATTTTATAGTTCTACAAACATTTTCTTTTAATCCTTAAACAACTATGTAAGTTCTTAACTAAGTGGTAAACAACTTAAGGGTTTATATTCATGTGTTTTTCCATTCATAACTCACCCATTATTTATTAAGATCTGTGCAATTTTTCTAGGAGATACAGGCCCTGCTGCCACAGTCCTTCTTTGAGTTTGCTAAAGAAAACTGTTATTAAACTAAGTGAAACAGGAGTGTATTGGATGCTAAGACAAAAGTTTAGAGCGTTTTGAAAACATTTATTAGGCAAATGACCTAAAGCAGAAATCATGGACAACATAACTGAGGAAGTGGTGTTAACTTGAAAGTAAAATGATGAGCTGGAATTAGCTGAAAGGATTGGTAGGAGGAAATAGAGGCATGCTTTGGAAACTAAAGGCATTCAATTTGTTGGAGCAGAATACAAGATGGGGAGAGATGGGATTTGAAATCAGAAAGAACATCAAGTAAAGGTATCTCTTTGAAAGAATCCCCCCAAAATGTTTCTTTAGAACTTTATATTCATTGTGCTTAAATAGTAGTTATTAATTTTAATGCAAATATTTAAAAATAAATTAAAAAGGGATAGAGCACAACTTTCTAAATAATTTCTTTTGCTATTAAACCATAGCTACATGTATAAATTGAGAAAATTTCACATGATACAGAAAACTATCAAAAATGAAAGCCTCCATCCATCCATCAGCCTAGAACTCCCTAAATTTAATCTCCACTAAAAGTTTTGTTGAATTCCTTTAGAGTGAGAAATAGGAATATTTATCTATCTACTTAATTATCTATATATGCACTTTATATATTATTAATATTTTATGCATTTTGGTATAACAGTATTCTATTAAATATTATTCTAACTGAATTTAATGTCATAGTATATTTTGGATATTGTTCCTATTAACTCCTACAGATCATCTAATAGATGTATACTACTCCATTATGTGAATATGCCAATAATTAAGATATTGTCTTTCACATTCAAACCTATCCTTCTATACTCTTTTAGGATGCTGGAGCTGGAAATCTGTAAAACTGTTCTTTATTTCCATGTGCTGCCCACCCCTCTCCCCTACTCCCTAATAATCTCTGCCAGTGGAGTAGAAGGAGAATGGAAGGTTGGAGGATGGTGTCCTCCCTGTTTTCTTCGAATTCCTGTTTCTTTCTGTTTCTATTCTTATTTGCTTGCTGTCCCATCATTCACTCCATTATTACATCTCTCTCCTGAAAATAGCAGTTAATTCCAGTAGCAGCAGTCAATCCTAGTTTTCATTTTTCCAGCACACCCAGGACCCACTCCTTTGTACCTTCTCAGAGACACAGGTACCGCAGGCAGACACTTCTTCAAAATCTGGGCAGACCCACGTTATGACTTTCATGGGGCCTCAGCATTTAGGCCTTTGCGGGCTCCTTCTTCCATAAGACAAATTTTAAACTATACTTTATGATGGCATTGATATAAAGACAAATATATTAATGTTATATTTAAAAAACATTTTTACCCTAAAAGTTTATTTTTCTTCTGATTTGAAAACAAATTAAAACATTCTCATGGGCCTATAGAAGTGTTTTGGGCATAGGCACTGTGCCTACCTTGCCTAATGGATAATTTGGCCCTGGTTCTGGGTTTCAGATCATAGAAATTCCCCTCCTAGTTTAGAAGAACAAGTATCATCCCAGAGTGCTTCTTCCTCTGAGCTCTAAGCCCAGCTCTATGGGTGTCATTCCTGCAATTTGTTTTGATAATTCTGTCCTGAGGTTACTCAATCTCTCACCTTGACTTGCAGGTGACCATCTTCTTTCTGTGTCCCCACATGGTCGTTCCTCTGTTTGTGTCAGGTATCCTAATCTCTTCTGATAAGGATACTGGTCATATTGGATAAGGGATCCCTCTAATGGCCCCCATTCTAACTTAATTGCCTCTGTAAAAATCCTACAGTCACATTTTGAGGTAATAGGAATTAGGGTTTCAATACATTGAATTTTAGGGAAGGACACAATTTAGCCTATAACAAATGGCTTTGCCAATACTTAACCTTATTTTTCGGACTATAAGATGTACTTCCCCCTCCCAAATTTGGGAAGAAGATGGGGGTGTGTCTTATATCCTGAATGTAGCTTACCTGGCTGTTTACATTTACATTGGTGAAATATTATGTTATTTATGTTACTGTATATTTTACTACAATTTTTGTTTCAAATGTTTTTTTTCTATTTTCCTTCTCTAAAACCTAGGTGCGTCTTATGGCCTGAAAAATATGGTATTTAACCTGAAATATATTGATAGACACTTGTTATTTTCAGCTTTAGCAGTTACAAACCTATTTTAATGAACATTTTTTAATATAAAGCTGAACAAGTTCTAATGAATGTATCTGTGGCATTAATTTTTTAAGAGTAAGACTTCAGGGTACCTTCATTTTTAATTAATGATTTTCATAACTATTGCCTTGCTGCACTCCTGAAAGTCTCAAATTCTTGCTCAAAATATATAAGCTTGCCAGCAATATCACCAAACTCTACATTTTGGATCTGATGAGTGTAATATGGTTATATACTTGTTTTGATGTGTGTTTCTTTAATCACTAATCAGAGTAAGTGTTTCTTTTATACATTTATTATCTATTTATATTTATTTTCCTATAGACTATCTGATCATATACTTCATTATTTTCCTGTTATGTTTGCTTCTTATTTCACTTTGTTTTAAAATTAAATTTATTGGGATGACATTGGTTAATAAGATCATATAGGTTACAAGTTCACATTTCTGTGATACATGATCTGTATAGTGCATTGTGTGCCCACTGTCAAATCACATTTTGTTACCATATATTTGACCCCTTTTACCCTTTACTACCTCCACCCCTTTTCCCTCTGTAACCACTATACTGTTATCCATCTATGAATTTCACTTTTATATTCCACATGTGCGTGAAATCAGATGGTTCTTAGTTTTTTCTGGCTGACTTATTTCACTTAGCATAATATTCTCAAGGTCCATCCATGTTGTTGAAAATGGCAATACTTCATCTTTTCGTATGGCTGAGTAGTGTTCCATTGCACATATGTACCACATCTTCCTTATCTAATCACCTACCGAAGGACACTTCAGTTCTTTCCATGTTCTGACCACCATGAATAATGCTGCAATGAACACAGGGGTACATATATCTTTGCAAGTAAATGTCTCCACATTTTTAGAGTAGATGCCCAGAAGAGGAATTGCTGGGTCATATGGTAAGTCTATTCTTAATTTTATGAGAACCACCATCATGTTTTCCGTAGTGACTGTACCAGTTTACATTTCCACCAGCAGTGAATGAGTTTTCGTGTTTCTCTACTCCTCCAAAACCTGCTATTACCTGTCTTGTTGATAACAGTCATCCTAACAGGTATGAGGTGTTATCTCATTGTAGTTTTGATTTGCATTTCCCTAATAATGAAATTGAACATCTTTTCATACGTTTGTTAGCTATTAATACATATTCTTGGGAGTAGTGTCTGTCAGGTCCTTTACCCATTTTTTAATTGGATTGTTTGTTTGGTGTTGAGTCTTATGAGTTTTTAAATATATTTAAGATATTAACCCTTTGTCAGAGCTGTTGTTTACAAACATTATCTTCCATTTGGTAAGCTCCCTTTTCATTCTGTTGTCGGCTTCTTTTCCTGTTCAGAAGCTTTTTAGCTTGATATAGTCCCATTCTTCTTCTTCTTCTCCTTCTTCTTCTCCT
>PVJI01033822.1:0-10935 GCA_004026765.1 Micronycteris hirsuta
AAGAATACTCTATCCAGCAAAGATTTCATTTAGAATGGAAGGGCAGAGAAAGTGCTTTGCAGATAAGGTCAAGTTCAAGAAGTTCATCACCACCCAGCCTTTATTGTATGAAATGTTGAAGGGAGTTATATGAGGTATGGAGGAATATCAACAGGGGAGTGGTAGGGGGAGAGGGTGGGAATGGGGCACAGAACAGGTAACATAAATGGGAGGTAGACAACAGACAAGGGGAGGTTAGAACAGTATAGGAAGTACAGGAGCAGAAGGACTTATGTGTAGGACCTATGGACAAAACTAAAGGGAGGGGAAAGGGGGGTAAGGGGGAGGGGAGAGTGAAGGGGGGAAATGGGGCAACTGTAACAGCATAATCAATAAAATATAGTTAAAAAAAAGATAAATAAAGTTAGTTATAATGTTAAGGAAAGTTCCTAACATTATACAAGTTGATGACATCTTTGTCCAGCAAAACTGCATCTCAGTCTAAATTTTAATTCTCAGCTCACTGAACATTGTCAATGCATAAACCACATAAAACATTGAGGATGACTCTAATAAAACTTTGAAGGTGGCATCCAATATTTCTTTAGAAATTACGTTTTTCTATCCCCTTTCACTTAAAAAAAACAAGTATAATAAAGCTCTCCTTCTCACACAACTTATTTTAAAGACTTTTTTTATTTATTTATTTTAGAAAGCGGGGAAGGGAGGGAAACAGAGAGGGAGAGAAAGAGCAATGTATGGTTGCCTCTCACATGGCCCTCACTGGGGACCCAGCCCGCAACCCAGGCATGTGCCCTGACTGGGAATCGAACTGGGACTGTCTGGTTCCCAGCCCGTGCTCAATCCACTGAGCTACACCAGCCAGGGCCTCACACAGCTTATTAACATCAGCCAAAAATGAGAAATAAAAACATTTGAGAATTTAAATATGTAGTATAAATGAATGCATGCATTCTTCATTTACTGAATAGTTGTTACATCCTTGTCTCATGTGAGTGCTTAGTATTTAAAGGGAAGGTTGGTAGGGTATTACTCTATCTCGAGGGCTTAAGATCTTCCCTTTTACTCATCTCTCTTTTCATCCCTCTCAAACACATTTACTATTGCCGATTTTTATTAATTCATCCTCTAAAATACATCCCAACCCATTTGGTCTTTCTCCATGTCTACTATTAACACCTAAGCTAAAGCCATTATTTTACTTGTGTCTTTCCTTTGACTCCTGCAGATGCTTCCCATTGGCCTTCCTCTTTTCACTGTTTGCTTTAGAGCAATCACAGTGACCTTTCAAAAACACAAGAGACTCTCTTTTATTTGTTACCATTGTTATTAAGACTTTGTTATTAGATCAGTTTTGGATTTATACAAAAATTGAGGGGGAAGTTACAGCGATTTCCCATATGCCCCCAGTTCCCACATATGTGTAGCCTCCCCCATTATCAACATCACTCACCAGAATGGCTCATTTGTTACAACTGATAAATTTACATTAATACATCATAGTTACTATGTACGTCTATAATTTACATCACAGATGGCAATCATAAGGCCCGTGAGCTGAGTCCAGTCCCCCACCTTGTTTTATCCAGCCTGGCACCTTGTTTCTACCCAGCAGCAGTGCTGAGCTCTCACTTAGCTGTTAAGAAATAGTTACACTTATACAATCCTAAAATTACATTCAGCCCTTTGAAGGCAACTATGAGGCCGATGTGGCCCCTGGTGAAAATGAGTTTGACACCCTGGTACATTATGCCTGACTCTTAGTGTTGTACGTTCTATGGACTTGAGCGATTGTATAATATATAATCAATGACATGTATCCATAATTGTGGTATCATAGGGAGCATTTTCACTGCCTTAAATTGATGCAGACACCAGCCTGCAGTGTCCGCAGCATTATGGTTGAGACGCGAGACACGAGACACAAGACAAATTCACATAGACTACCAAGTCATGTGGAGGAAAAGGGAAGGCATGGCTACTCTCTGAGTGAGAGAGGGCCCACAACTCTTGCCTGGCCAGGCTTTTATTGTCTTTTTGGGTACATTACATCTAGGTCCTCATTTACTATGCACAGGTTCACATCAGGTGGTTACCTTTTACAGATAACAAAGGGGAGGATGTTGCTAATTACATCAAGAAAGAAGGATATTTGCCAATGTAAAGGGGAAAGCGGTTGAACTGGTTACACGGTTCTTGGAAGGTTTAGCATGGATTTTTGGAAGTTGCAGTAAGCCATTGCTGCCTCAGTTCAGGGTGAAGCAGTTTTAGTAAAAAGCGAGTCTCAAAGTGGCCTAGGTACAATGCAGGCCTGATTCTCCATGGGATAACCTGTCTGTGGGTGTGGGTTCTGTGTCGCTCTCCACTGGGAGCTGGGCCCACGCCACGCAAAATGGTCTCCCATGTTAAATTACTCTGTGTGTTGTCTATTTATTCTTCTTTCCACTCTCAATGCCTGACAATCACTGAACTTTATACTGTCTCTGGAGTCTTGACTTTTCCAGAATGTCATATTTTTAGAATCATACAGTATATAGATATTTTTCTTTCAGTTAGCAATATGTGTTTACATTTTCTCCATGTCTTTTCATGGCTTGATATAGCTCATTATTATAAGATTTTATTTATTTATTTTTGGAGACCAGGGAGGGGGAAAGAGAGGGAGAGAAAGATCAATGTGTGGTTGCCTCTCATGTGGCCCCCACTGGGGACCTGCCCCACTACCCAGGCATGTACCCTGACTGGGAATCAAATCAGCGACCCTTTGGTTCTCAGCCCATGCTCAATCCACTGAGCCACACCAGCCAGGGCGATATAACTCATTTCTTGTAAGCACTGAGTAATATTCAACTGTCTGGGTGTGCCGTATTTTGTTTATTCACCTACTGAAGGATATCTTGGTTGCTTCCAAGTTTTGGCAATTATGAATAAAGTTGCTATAAACATCCATGCAAAAGTTGTAGTATGGCCATCAGTTTTCAACACCTTTGATAAATACCAAGAAACATGATTGCTGGATCTTATAGTAACTGAAAGTTCAGTTTTTGAAGAAACTGCCCAACTATTTTTAAAAGTAGTTGTAACATTTTGCATTCCCATCAGCAATGAGTGAGAGTTCTTGGTGTTCCACATCCTCAAAAGCATTTGCTGTTGTCAGTGTTCCAGATTTTGGGCATTTTAATAGGTGTATAATGGTATCTCTTTGTTGTTTTAATTTTAATTTTCTTGATGACATGATGCAGAGTATCTTTTTATACGTATTTACTATCTGTGTGTATATATATATATATATATATATATATATATATATATATATACACATATATATTATATTTATAGTGAGGTATTCATTAAAATCTTTGGTCCATTTTAATTGGGTTTGTTTTCTATTTTTGAGAGTTGGTATATTTTGGATAACAGTGTTTTAACAGTTGTGTCTTTTGCAAAAATTTGCTCCCAATTTATGGTTATGTCTCCCATTCTCTTGACATTGTCTTTTGCAGAGTGTAAGGTTTTACTATTAATAAGGTTCAGCTTATCAATTATTTCTTTTATGTCTCATTCGTTTGGTATTGTACCTAAAAAGTCATCACCAAATCCAAGACCATGCAATTTTTCTCTGTTATCATCTAGGAGTATTATAGTTTTGTATTTTATATTTAGGTCTGTGATCCATTTTGATTTAATTATTGTAAAAGTTATAATGTCTTTATTTAGATAAATTTATTTTCAGGTGAACATCCAATTATTCCAGCATCATTTGTTGAAGATTATTTTTGCTCCATTCTGTTTCCCCTGCTTCTTTGTGAAAAATCAGTTGACTATTTTTATTGTTTAACACAACCTGCAAGGCCTTAAATTATCTGGTCCTTATTGTTCTCTAGCTTATGTTACTTTGTCTTAGACTGCTCCTTTCAATACTTCAAGTTTCATTCCATTATCACCTCCTGCAAATAGTCTTCTTTGGTTGGACATTATTTCTAAGACAGATTTCCCATCTTCCCTGTCCAGCTCCTACCTCGCATTATGCTATTTTGATTTCTCTACAACACTTATCACATCCTACATTTTCATGTATATTTGTTAACTTATTTATTGCCTATAGCTTTTTCCCCCCAAAAGTTTTTTCATGGGAACATAGGCTTTTCAAAGGTAAGGATATATAATACCTTCTTGTTGTCTGCTATATTTAGAGCTCTTGATTTATGGAGTGTGACAATATCATAGGTATTTAGTAAATACCTTTTTGATAAACTAGTATATAATTTAGAAATATGTTTCTCAATATGAATAAAAAATCAAATTTTGGTCCAGAAAAGGACAACTCTTACTTATATAAAATTCTTTTTTTTTAATGGGGTGGGTCCTTCTTTAATATGTTTCATTAATCTATGTGTTAATGCATAATTGCTTCAGATGTTTGCCATGTTCAAGGGCCTGTGCCAGTGCACTTATGCTTGATCTCATTTATTTTTCACAGTACCTCTGGTGACTAGATAAGATTATTCACAAGTTGAAGAAATAAACACTGTTAAGTTAGTGATTTATTTAAGAACACATAGCCAGTCAGTTTTAAAACAGTATTCCAACTAAGATGCTTTACTCCAAAACCTACATTTTCCTGTTGTATCACATTGCTTTCCTCTCTGAAATGTCGCAACACTGTAAACATGAATTAGTGTGATATCCACTAAATTGAGAAGTACAAAGCCAAACAACTGATATTTTCCTGTTTTGATCAGGGATGCCTTAGGAACTGGAGCCTCAAAGGACACACTTACAGAGAGAAAATTGTGAAAGGCAGAGAAAATAAGAACACCTGACCCTGTGATGATGGCTACATATTCTAAGCCAAGTGATATAAAACTATGTCAAAAAATTGTGGATGTTTACAATAGAGTTTTGGAGAGTTCTAAATACTTTCAAAATATTTGAAAAGATTTTGTGTGGAAGAGAAAAAAGTCTATTTGTGTCTTAAGACTTCAGAGGGCGCCCGGCTGGTGTAGCTCAGTGGATTGAGCGCGGGCTGGGAACCAGAGGGTCCCGGCTCAATTCCCGGTTGGGGCGCATGCCTGGGTTGCGGGCCAGGTCCCCAGTGGGGGCCATGTGAGAGGCAACCATACATTGCTCTTTCTCCCTCCCTTATCCTCTCTCTGAAAATAAATAAATAAAAATCTTAAAAAAAAAGACTTCAGAGTGCTTAAGAAGGCTTAAGAATAGAAGATAAAAAGTGATGGATATGTATTCAAAGTAAAAAAAAAATTACACTATTATCTTAGTCCATAAAAGAAGTAGTGTGTTTTCCACTCACTAGCAACGTTTAAGCAGGGGTTAGGTAATAATGTCATCATTGTATTGTAGTGAACACTGAAGAATCAAATGTGTGGTGTAGATGACCTTTCATGTCACTTATGTCACAAATATCTTCTGAACTTTAAATTATCCAGAACTTAAGATAAGGAGGTGTCTGAATATATAGTGATCCAAATAAGTACTAATCTAAAAAGACAAAACTAAATTATAATTACATCAACCTTTTTTTTAACATTATTTGCCTCGTTTTCTTAAAAATAAAGTACAGGTGTTGTGGATTTGTATTGTGTCAACTTGACTAGGCTGTAACTATGTCTTCCAGAATTTCCTTCCCTGCATGGTTGATGGTGTATTTGGACCCCCAAAAATATTTAGCACAGGGTTTGGAGGCTCAGGATATCAACTCAGGACTTGAAGTGCTGTTGAATCTCATGGTTGCTATTTTTGATCTGTCAACTCACCTTGTTGTCATGGGACAGTAGCTCCTTCACTTCCCATGGGATTTCCTTCTTCAGGTTCCCTCACTCCTAGGCCAGGTGTGTATTTTGCTCTGGGATGAGGAATATCAGCTACTCCTACAGGAAAATGCATATGAAAATTGAAAAGTGCAGGGTGGAGAGGGGATAATGGGGAGAAAAAAAGGGAAATTGTAATAGATAAAATATACTTAAAAATTTGAAAGGTTCAAGGCAGTGAGGTACTCATGAACGTTTCTATTAATTCTTGCATTTTATGATTTGTTTTTACTATCCCCACTACACTTCTATATTGTCTCTCCTGCTGATTTAAAGGCTCTAGCACCAGACACTGAATCAGCATGTGTGCATAGGCTGTTTAACCAACTTCTGTGATTGTATAACAACAAATATCTATTTAAATAAGCTTGATATTTATCATATATAAACTATCCTTTCTGATCAAAACTTGAATGATACAAAAGGGAACATTCAGTTAGTTGAGAGTTCTCATTACTCTTCTGATTTATGGAGGATGTACCCTGCATTCAAGTATAAAGGATATTATTTGACACAGTATATAAAAATTCACATGATAATAAGCTTTATATAATTGGGTTCATGCTAAGGGCTTATACATCATTACTGTGTGTAGAATATTAGTAGACATTACAGTTGAAGTCAGTCATATATTTACTTCCAGGGCTTGTTACTGAATAGCAGTGATCTGTTTTTCTGTTTTTTTCAAGACTTCTGGTACATGCACATTCCCCTCCTAAAACACCAATGAGCATATGGTTCAAATGTTGAAATTGATTCCAATCTAGATACACATAAATGAATGTTTTGTGGATATAACAACAAAAATTTCTTTGACTACTAAAAGACTAGTTAAAGTTCCAGCTGGTTGTGCATGTGGGTAGTTCGTCACTAAGAGTAGTTTTTTTTATCTGTCAAAATGAAAAGCACATGCAGGACCAGGTGTGTGTGTGTGCATGCACATACATAAACCACTTAAAATGCATGTTCCCAAAATAAAATACCTCTAGCTAACTGAAACAGAATTAAGCCTGCTGGAAACTCTGTATTACTTCCCCTCTCCTTCTTTAGTTTGTTCCTGATGAAACACAGTGTTGCTGTTACTTCTCCTGTTCCCATGCCAAGTGATATGACTTCTTTTTCTCCAATCGATTAACACGTGCACAAGTCCATGTTGTGGTGTGTCATCTTGGCACAGGTGCTCAGACAATGGACAGAATTAACTACTGTGGAATTATGTAAAGAAGTGAATTTTCACAATGAAGTTAGTCAGAGCTTTAACAGGGTACTCATGGAGCAGAGTCTATGGAGACATTTTAGCTGATGATTCTTAAAGTTTGGCAGGCAGAAGGCTTAGCTCTCTGAATCACCTCTTTTCATCAGTCTACTATTATATTATTCTCTTTCATATTTCATTTGGCTTTCCTTTGAGTATGTGCTTTATGCCCACTTTCTTACAAATTATGATCTTGCTATAAAGCATTTATGTTCTTGAAACCTTCCAGAGTCTTTAATTTTAATAATACTTATGGTTGACAATATTAATATTAACTCTTCTACACTATCAGTATGGTCTCGGTTTAATAATGATAAAAGATGAACTGATTTTGTTGTTTTTCCTATCCTAACAACTTTTTTTCCTCAAAGACTTGTTGATGGAATCTCTATGGAGAATTTATCTCTTAGAGAATTTCTCTCTAAATTTGCTTATTCTCTCTCATAAAAATTAGTCATTTATAAGGCATCATGCTTAAAGTATACAGATGATTCCTTTTCTATCAGTATTAAGTTCCCACAGGATAATTACTTAATAGTAAATATGGCAAATATTTATAAAAATATATTTGTTTTATTGATCTCATTTGTTTTTGGTCTTTAAAGAAGCTATTTGCCCTCTTGAGTCTTACTGTTACTCTGGTTTCTTGAAATGGGTCCCATTCAAGGTTTAAATTGATCAGCTCTTCCAAGCTTCTAAAGGATAGGGAACATGTTTTGCTCATGTTTGGTTTCTTAATAGCTAGTATAGTATGTTCCACAACAATAGTGATTTATGAATGTTGTTGAGGGTACTTGAACTGAAATGAGCTAACAGCTTCAGAGTTAAATGGTTACATATCATCACTATCTTAACTTAGCCTAACAGTTGCTTCTCTCATCACTAAAGATTGGCATGGATAGAACTGGAGAGCATTATGCTAAGTAAAATAAGCCAGGAGATGAGGGACAAATACCATATGATCTCATCTTTAAGTGGAACCTAATCAGCACAACAAACAAGCAAGCAAATATAACCAGAGACATTGAAATTAAGACCAATTTGACAGTAACCAGAGGGGAGGTGGTGGGGGATAATAGGGGGGAAGGAGAGAAAGGGTTTTCAGGAACAACTATAAAGGACACATGGACATAACCAAAGGAGGGTGGAAGCAAGGGAGGGAGGTGGGGATGGCTGGGGTTGGGGGGGTGTGGTGAGAGGCAAATGCAGACAACTGTACTTGGACAATAATAAAATAATTTAAAAATGATTGATATGTAATAGTAGTTGTTATTACAAGATATTTGGTACAATAATTTCCTAGGGATAATGCTTTTGTGAGAGGTGGTGATTATACCTGGTGAAGTGTATATATGGGTAAAAAAGTATTTTATAAAGTATAAAAATTCCAAGGACGATCTTTTCCAAGATCCTGCTTCACTTCTCATCCCTCCTATTTTTCCTCTGCTTCAGGTTCTTTCTGACCAATAGAATTATTTTATTTTCTTACTCCCAATTTCTCCTGGCAATATCAAATTTGTTTTGGAAAAAAATTACGAAGCAACATCCAGCTAAATCCAGTTTCTGAATCTTCACCAATCACCACTTCAGCACCAGTTATGGTGCTTACACTCAGTGTTGTTGAGAATTATTAAGAATGCACAACACATGGCTTCTGCCTTTAAACAAAGCAGAAATTACCAAGAAGTATATTTAACCAGTTACAAGGACCTATTAAATAATTACATCCTGAATGTTCCAAAGTGTTTCCATAATAATAATCTCATTTACACTCACAAAAATTCTGGAGAAAGATTGTGAGTTATTATTTTCTCCAGTCTTTAGATGAAAAAGTGGAAACAAAGATAGGCTTAATTGCATACTCAGGGTCACATGGGGACTTTTTATCAGGAATAGAACCCTGGAACTCATATACCTGACATAAATCAGTCCACTTATATCACACATCACTGAATTTAGAAATTTGTCAAAATGTTTCCTATTTTATGACAAAAATGTACATACATCTTAAAAATTTGACTTGTTTCTTTCTATGGATGTAATTTGAAAGCACTATAATGCCAACGTTTCAGTTGAGAAAGAAGTATCCTTGGATGTAATACTACATCAGCATATTTGAGAGAAAATGGAATTCTGCAGTGAATACATGAAACAATCTTTTGAAATATATCAGTGTGAATTACTTAAAGCCTTATCATTTCTTTTTTTTTTTTACTTATCTAATAACCAGTCAACAAAACTTTAGGTGACAATACTGGAAGAAGTTTATAGCTAAAGAAATTAAAAGTGCTATTAAGAAGACAAAGTCTAAGTTGAAATATGAAATAACCTTAATATATATGCAACAACATAAATCAGGATTCTAGAATTGTATCTCTGAACTTTCAAAGACTTCTTCAAACATTAGCTGTTTTTTGTAACATGAACATTGATGATCAAAAATAGGCTAATGGCCTCATTCCTGGTAAAGAGAATGAATAATGTGAACATAAAATACATGATGTAAAAATGATTGGATTAAAACTTCAGAAAAACCAAATAACCCCACAAAGATTTATGTGTGAGTATGTTACAGTGTGTGTGTGTGCATGTGTAAATTTTAATTTCGCTCTAACTTGAAATATGACACTATGACCCAGAAAGAAAAAATATATATAATTATTAAGTCTCATTCTTCTGAGGATAACACAATGAATGTATATTTTTCAGATGCAAATAGTAGGATCTACAGTATCACATGTAGCTATGGAAAGAATTTTTTATTTGATGTAATTTTTTACTACATTTTTATTGGGGAATCATAGAGAAGACAGTCTCATAGTTATGATTTCTAAGACAAAATTCCTAGGGGAAATGACCATTAATGTAATTATTGATACTTTCAAGGATTCTCATCACTTACTTCTACAAAAGTAACATTTGTAAAATTGACCCTTGAACAACACAGAGATTGGGGTGCCCATCCCCTGGTACAGTCAAATATCCATATATAACTTTGATTTCCCTCCAAATTTAGCTACAAATAGCCTACCTTTGACTATAAGCCTTACCAATAACATAGACAGTCATTTAACACATATTTTGTATCTTATATGTATCATATACTGTATTGTTACAAGACAGTAGGCTGTAGAAAATAAAATGTTATTAAGAAAATCAAGCCCTGGCTGGTGTAGCTCAGTGGACTGAACATGGGCCTATGAACCAAGAGGTTGCTGGTTCGATTCCCAGTCAGGGCACATGCCTGGGTTGCAGGCCAGGTTCCCAGTGTGGGATGCATGGGAGGCAACTGCACATTGATGTTTCTCTCCCTCCTTTTCTTTCTCCCTCCCTTCCCTTCTCTCTAAAAATAAATAAATAAAATCTAAATAAAAGAAAAAGAAAATCAGGAGGAAGAGAAAATACTATTGCAGTACTGTACTGTATTGTGCTTATTAATGCCATAAGTTTACATCATCTGTTTGTAAGATGAATTGTCACTACCTAAATCAATATTGTCTTATATGATACAAGACACTGCAGATGTTTTATGTGTGTGTGCATTACCAACACTAGACAAAAAGTTGAGAAGACAGTATAAAAATAAATGTATATTTATATGCAGGTATAACTATGCATTGATCATGAAGCCGCAGCAATATGATTGCTTTATGGTAGCTTAGTGTAACTGATATAATTGTTTCATGGTAGCCCAGCCTATACACTAATGAGTAAATCATTATAAAAATTTTATGGCATGAAATATTACATTTATATTCACAAAACAGTATTGGAAATGTTACATTTTTTTAATTTTTTTAATTAATTTTTTTGCTTAATTACAGTTATTTGCAGCCTCTCCCTCCCCCCTCC
>PVJI01033823.1:0-10935 GCA_004026765.1 Micronycteris hirsuta
ATTAATACATTTTTATATTATTTATTGGTTTGGCTTTTCTTGTTGTTTTTTAATTGTCCACAAATACCTTTATAAACTTATAAAAATCAAATCTTACTGAGTTATGTGATGTCGTTAGTAACCAAAATGCTCTATTTCACACTTAAGCGATGAGTTTATAATTTCACTTCTCACTGTGTGAACTGAAGCCATTTTCCTATGAATTTGTCTCTATACTCTGTAAGAATGATCTGGATTGAAAAGCACCAGAAGATTTGTACTCATTATTAATTTGTCACTCAAAATTTCAATTCCACAAAATGACTTGTATGTCTATTTTACCGATATTTTGTTCATAATGAAAATTCAGCTACTATCATCTCCAAAAAATGGACAAAGATAAGATTTCATTTCTATTTTCTTGTTGCTAAACACATATTGATTCATTTTTGGACTTTCCTAAATAAACTCTGATATTACCAATCTATATTTAGATACTTTTGCTGATTCAGTCTTTTGCCTCTGCTATGAAAATTAGATGGGGAACTTCTTATTTATATTTCAATATGTCATTTTTTAAGTTGATTTTCTCAATTTCTTTTCTTAAATTTCTGGAGCAGTCTCTGGTGACATTTCACTGCTTAAAGCATTTAAAATCTTCATTTATTTTGTTCCTGACACCATGTTTCATATAGCTCAAGTGTGACAACCCTAGATCCAAAAGCTAATTTCTGAAAGAGGGATTTACTGTATGTATTTTTTTATTTTAAAATTAATTTTTATGAATATTTATTGAGCATGTATTATATGCAGTATGCTTTTAACACCTTTCATATAATTGTTCTTTTCCAAAAATGATAGTCACATTTGTTCTTAAATTATTCTTACTTGTTGCTTAAATGGCAGGTCATAAAGCATTAATGGGAAGTACAGTGAGATGAAAAGTATAATGAGTACAAAGGGAAAATTAATTTTTGACACTCTTCATTTTGAAATTCTGTAGAAGCAGTGTGTCACTATGTTCAATCATTTTTCTTCTAAAATGTCTCTTTGATTTTCCTTTTCTCCCCAATTCTGTCTACTAAGACAGAAGCCTAGACTTTTCCCACTTCATACTTGAAATATTGCAACAGCTCTTTAACTAATTAGCCTGCCCCTATTCATTCCTTCTCTGATACACATTGTCACTGTCATAATCTTTCCGAAATACTGCTATTGTCACTCTTCAGCTCAAGAAACTCCTCTACCCTATTGCTTTTGGCATGAAGACCAAATTATCCTACCTGGCATCAAAGTTAACTCATAATTTGGTGCCATTCTACTAGTGAGACTTTATCTCCTACTTTTCCCCAGTCCACATGCTCTGTCCCTGCCAGACTGGTCAACTCACTCCCATCCCAACACACTCTGCTTCTTGCCAAGGATGCTTTCCAAGTACGATCACATGTCTCAGAATGGTTCTTGTCCTGCCCTGTACCTAGCCTTCCATTAACCCACCGTGTAAAGTCAAAGTTGAACCCCACTTACTGTAACAGTTCTAACACACCCTGAGGTTCATTCATTTTCTGAGCTTCAGTAACATTATCAGAATCTCAATTACTCAATTTCTCATTAAAGAGGCACTAAAATCAATTTCAGATAACATGGATACTCGTTCACTATTGAGTGTTGAAACCATGCCTTACTCACTTTATAGTCTATGGATATCACAGTTGCTGCTATTGTGATGGTTTGTGTTTCTTTTTCTCTGTGCTATTCAGGAAGACCCTGGGAAGCAAACAACTGTTCTTCTTTTACTTTCCATTCTCAGTGCACCTGGAATCACACCTGGCACATAGTGATTTCTCAATGCATGTGTGAAGATTCAAAAACTGCCATAAAAACCTTCTGATCCAGGGATCATCTGTAAAATAGAAATAATTACACCTGCCCTACTTAGCTCACAAGATCTTATTGAATAGAGAATAATGTGGGAAAATGCCTTGTAATTATAAGCAGTATAGAAATATTATATGACCATATGATTTTCTCTCTCTATAGTAATATTTCACATTTAAAAAAGATTTTATTTATTTATTTTTAGAGAGAGGTGAAGGGAAGGAGAAAAAGTGGGAGAGAAACATCAATGTGTGGTTGCCTCTCACGTGCCCCCAACTGGAGACCTGGCCTGCAACCCAGGCATGCAACTGGGAATCAAGCCAGCAACCCTTTGGTTTTCAGCCCCCCACTCAATCCCCTGAGCTACACTAGCCCGGGGTAATAGTTTACTATTACAATCTTTGAATCTAGAAACTATCTTACGTGTACACACTCAGCTGCTAACACACTATTTACTCATGACATAACTTTAGGGAAATTCACATAGATTTGTTGATTAGTTATAAATATATAATAATAAAATTCACCTATTTTTACATTATTAGTCTATCTGCCTCCTATACTTCATGATGCCTAAAAGTCTTCAGGGCAACTGGAGAAATCTTGGACTGATCCTCTCTGAACTATTCCATACAAGGGAGATGCATTTCCCTTATGTTTTTGGCTCTCTTCCTCACACTGGTCACCTATAACAAAGTTTACTCCTCAAAACCAAACCTGACTGCTACCCCACCTTGTAACAAAAGACTTTAGTTTTAAGGGTAGGGCAGGCAGTTCATACTAACTATGGTTCAGTAGGAACAATTAATAGAGCGTCTTTTGGTGCCTCATCCAATGTGGGAAAATAGTGAGTATCCAAAACCATTGAAATAGAGGATGGGTAGTTAAACACCACTTCTTTTATTGTTCAACACAGCTAATATTTATGCCTCTTCTATGCTTAGTGTTAAGTGTGAAATTGAGAGGCACAATATGGATTAGCATGGATTGAGATAGACTAACTTCAATTCCTTTGAGAAGCAATCTATCTTCAACAGTAACTATCATCATGAAGCTTTTCAGAATCATTTAAGATAGAGTATTTTTTATTCAATAAAGTTTGAATTGTGCATATTATTTACTTTGTGAAAATAGCCCGTGCTACATATCTCTTTGTGTATCAGAAAGACTATGTACAGAATACCGTAGTAAATGCTGGAAGACAAGGAAGGAGAGAAGTCCTGGGCTTTGCATTTAGCTGACTTTCTTTGCATATCCAGTTCAGACCTTCTTAATGGGAAAAAACCTTTTCTATTTTTTCTCCCAATTAATGTTGCCCTCCAAAACCTTTCTACCTCTTGGTTTTCCAGAGGTACATTTTGGTTTCCATTGATTTATACGGTGTATACAACTGAGTGAATATAGAAGCATTCATCTTTCCTTCTTCCAACCTCAGAGCAAAGTCTAACATAGCTGCTAGGGAAGATTGCATTGTGCAAAAATACCTTCTACACCCCTAGGTCCATGGAAGATATCCAGAACTTTTTATAGATACAGATACAGGTTAAAAATATGCGTATATAGGTAGATGAATACATAAGAAAAGATAGGCTTAGAGCTAGATGTATACTACATTATGTTACGTAAATTATCACTAATATTGACTTGCGACAAGGGATGTCTAACATTTCAGATATTTCCATGGCTGTTGGGGATAAAATAATAGTTCATCTGGCAAAATCCCATAAACTTAATTATTTGTAGAAATACCTATATGTTATATAGATATTTTCACATATATATGTATATGTAATACTAATGTTAAGTCAGCACATTTACTTAGATATCTCATACCTCAAACATTCTGGATCAATAAGAGCTTACACTTTGCTCATTATATGTCCTCGATCAATAGTATTGATTCTAAACTTTGAAATTTTCCTTCTGACAGAACTATCTGACTTTCCACCCTTTCCATTCCTTCCTTAACTAACTTAAAGTTCATTCTCTTTGTGAGGTCTAAACCTTGAACTGTCCTTGCACTGCTGGTGCACTCACATCGGTCTGACTTGGTTTTTCTTATTATTAACTTAGATTGTGAGACCACATAAAACCTCCTTAGTGGTCATCTCATTAATGCTAGAAAATACTTGGCCTGTTTGACTATTGCTATCTGTATTCTAATAAGCCCAGCTCTGAGTAGTCCTTTTTTTACTAGCTTTGGACAATTTAGCATCGCTGGGGGAAATCAGTAAATGGTGCTAATCTCACTACAGATGCCTGGTCCTGCTGCTCTCTCCCTACTGCTCGGAAATGGTATTTGTTTCCTCATTCAGTATTGCAACACCCTGAAAAGAGATTGCAACACTCTGTTTATATTTTAATGTATTCTCTTCTCAGGTTAAAACCCTTCTCTCTCACTTAACTATGTGTATCAGTGCTATCTCAAAAGATCTGCGTCAACTGTTCCCTGTGTGAAGAGCTCACTTCTATATCTGGCCTCTTGCTCTCCATTCCTCTCTCAAAGAAAAAAAAAAAACAAAAAAAACATAATTCTCCCATTTTTAGTGCTTAACCATCTCTCTGGTCATAGACATTAGCCTTTTCTTCCTTTCTGGAAAACTCGCTCCATTAAATAATCACCATTTTCTGTGTTCTTCCCTTTTTTCTTGCATTTGCTCTGCCTACCAACATGCTTAAATTTTTCCTTTGGAAAAAGCCTATCCTCACCCCAGTAGTCTCTCAAGGTATCACTTTGTCTCATCCTCTTGATACTAAGGCTTCTGAAAGAGCCACTGTAGTATTTTCCCCATAATTGAATCATGTTTTCGCTTCTTGGAGAGTACCTTTCACTACAGATACCTGATGACCAGCCAGTCAGTCTGTTCCCAGTCATCATGTTCATTGATTTCTCTTTCATATTTGACAATTGCAATCACCCTTGTTTTTGAAATCTACTTAGCTCTGCTTCCGTATCCTATTTTTTAATTCTCTTATCAGCCTACTGATTATTTCTACAGAGAAAATGAGAACTAGAGTAAATGATACTCAAACTTACTAAGTTCACAAGCTATTTTGGTTTAGGTATGTTAATGTGCTCTAAGTACCATTATCTCCTCTTAGTTTTCAATAGTAACCACTCTCCCAGAGTCTGTGCTCACCTCCTACCTCTTAGTCTCCCAAATCACATATTCACCTGCCACTTGCTCCTTATTTTTACTTAAATATTTTAAAATGACCAGCATAACCAAAGCAAAACTTATCATTTTTATGGCCCTTGTCTCCAAATAAATTCCTTCCTCTTAATTTTTTTGGGGGGGACAGGGTTATTTATAGTATAATCATTCTCTATGTATTTCACAGCCTGAAATCTAAGAATATTCCTTGATTTCACTCTTCTCCTACTTTCAACGTTGGGTTTCAAATTCTTTCTTTTCTTTTTTGGTGACTTCTTTCTAAGCTTTCCCCTTTCCCATTCCACTACTATTTTGTTGGATTTAGTTCTCATGTTCCTTTACTTGAACTGTAGCCAAATTTCCTAAATGATGTCCCTGCACTTACTATTCTTTGTTTGTAACTTAAAAGTTCTTTTGTGGATTTCCCACAGGTAACAGGGTATTTTTAAAGCTATGTTTAATTTTCTTAAAATCTGGAAAAAATATACCATTCTACTTCATTTCCTGTTATTTGTCTAAAACAAACTTTAAATCTATAGTTGTTACTCATTTTTTTGACCAAACCCCATAAGATTTTGCGTCCATTTTTTTTGCTATTTTTTTTCTTCTGCCTGAAATGCCTTCCTCTAAAACATCTTTCAAAATCCTATGCTTCCTTCAGAATAAATTTATATGCTAACCTTTCAATGATGCTTAACTCCAGTCAAAAATTCTTTCTTTCTTTTAAAAATTAAGTATAATCAATATATAAAATTGTGTAAGTTTAAGATGTATCCTGTGTTGATTTAAAACATTTATATATTGCATTTATATATTACATGATTGATCTGTATAGCATTAGCTAACACCTCTATCATATATGTAATTATAATTTCTTTTTTGTCATGAGAACAATTAAGATCTAGTCTCTTAGCAACTTTGAAGTTTATAACACTATGCAATTGACTATAATCATCTCTATGCAGTGCATTCTATCTCTAGGACTTACTCATCTGCTAGTAGCTGGTCTGTACCCCAAAACTACCTCTCCCTGATTCCCTCACCCTCCAGCCCGTGGAAAACACCATTCTACTCTCTATTCCTATGAGTTCAATTCACAACGTGCTATGTGCCGACATGAGTGGAATGACCACTTGTAAAAGACCACCGCATATCTGCTGTTGAATAATTTCCCTGAGTCTCAAGCCCTGGTGTAGGCTATGTTCAATCCCTCTTGTCTTCTTTCTTGTTTCCAGGAAGTCTATTTACAAGGAGATTGGAAGCCAAAGTATTTGGTTTCTACCTGCACAGTCCTGCAGGTATGGGCTGAACTGAAGCTGACCTTCAAGTACAGCACATTCTTAATGAAACTATCTACTTCTAGTCCATGGCAAGGGTTGGCCTAAAAGGTTTTCTGGGCTAATAGATTAAATTACTCTTTAAGGACAAAGGGCTGTGGTATGAAATTACAGTTGATGAAAGGAAGAAATAAATTATTAAGAGGATATGAAGGTAATAAATCTTCCTTTACAAGCAACACATGAAGTGCTATTTTATTGCTGAGAGTGAAATATTAATATCACGTTTTCCTGAAGGGATACCGGCACCTAACCCAGAACTCTCCATAATGCTGGAAGTGTGGCAGTTAATGTTCATTGGTCCAATGCTGCACATTTAGGTGAAATATCCTTAGTGGTGCACCTCTCAGTGATTTTTCTCTGGCACTTAATAACTTCGATGAGTATCAGAAAAATAATTGGGTAGAGTCAACAGTTTTAAAGGCGGTTCTGTAGAGTGCCTAACTTCATGAAAATTGCAATTTCATAAAACAGCTGTTCTATAGCACTTAGCTTAATGTTGGAGAAGAAAACCAAGTTTATGAGATTCCCAAGAACAAGAACTTAGCTTTTTTGATCACACTATTTTTAGACCCTTGCTGGAATACAGTAAGTATGAGACAGGTTTATTGAATAAATTAAGCTAGAAAAATCAATTCATAGTCAACTTTCAAGTATTATAAGTTGGGTATGCTAACATTACAGCGATGTTTTCTAAACGTTGTGTAAACTCAGGTTAAGCTTTCATTACAAGGCATTGATCTGCATTCATTTGATAAGTTGTAAATACTCTTCTTTGAATATCTGTTTTTCCAGTGAAAGCACAAGAGATGTGACTGGTTTAAGGCATAAAGGGTGTTGTGTGGCATCCTACTTTTAACTCCCCATTTTATTTAATGAATGAATGCCATTCTTTTCTTTTTTTAAATATACAAGGGGTCCCCCCAAATGAATTATCTTCTGGAGGGTAGGTCCCTTATAGCACACCCGCTAGATAAGTGTTCTAGGAACCCACCTGTATCAGTGTACCAACCGCTGTTGTTGTGACAGACTGTGTTTGGCTTCAGTGAATTTCATTGTGAAGACCCTTTCAACAGCCCTTGCTGGTGTAGCTCAGTAGATTGAGCATGGGCTGTGAACCAAAGCGACCCCGGTTCGATTCCCAGTCAGGGCACATGCCTGGGTTGCAGGCCAGGTCCCAAGTGGGGGCTGCGTGAGAGGCAATGAGAGGCAACCACACGTTGTTTTTCTCCCTCTCTTTCTCTCTCCCTTCCCGCTCTCTAAAAATAAATAAGTAAAATATAAAAAAAAAAGACTCAACAGTTTGCCCATTTCACGATGGGTAATTTTCAAGCATACTTGCCCACACTGCGCTGAGCGTTTAGCAGTTTTTGACTAAAAATAGCATGATCCTGTGCCCCTCCCTCCCTATGTACCTGATCTTACTCAGAGTGACTTTTTTTTTTGTTTCTCCGGATTTTTGCCGATGTGGAAGAGATGAAACAAAAAATGGCAGAAGCACTAAAAAGCATCAAAATTGATGAGTTCAAAAATTTTTTGAGCAGTGGAAAAAAAAATCTCAATAAGTGTGTTGCATCAAATGGAAGGTACTTTGATGGTGACTGAAGTTTAAACACATAAGAAAAAATGCATACTTTTTATAAATAAATTCCATGTTTTTTGGGTCCCCCTCATAAATTAGTTCTGTCTTTAAAGCAGTGGACACTATAAAGTAAGGCAAGTTAGAAATAACATTATTATTTACCATTTAAAAAGCAACAGAACATTAAATTGTCAATACTTTCAGATGTGCTAAAAATTAAAATAATTCAATTTTCTTAAGAAATGATTCGTTACAAAGTACCATGAAATAAGCTCATTTTTATTCTAATTGTGACATTTGAAATACCAGGATCAGTTCACATATTTGTGTGTGTGGACATGACAATTTTTTAATATTCTTTGGGCTAGATTAAAAATACCAAGTGAAATAAAGTTAATTGTAGAACATTCACAAAACCATATTTTCTGGTCTGAGACTCTTAGAATAAGATCTAAAAGCTTTTCTGCATGATGGTTTGACTCCCCAAAAAGTTAGGAAAAAGTTATAAAGTCTGGATAGTATTTAAATCAAAAAGCTCTAAATGTCATTAAATATATACTGAAGATTCGGTAGTTCCCAAATGCCAATCTAAGGACTAATTAGTTCCAAATTACCCAAGAAATTTTAAAATATATTAGTTCATGTGCCCCACATTCTGAAAATACCCAGTGTAGGACCCCAGAATCTGTATTTTTAAGAGCTATGCAGGACGATTCTTATACACTGCTAAGATTTGATCCATGTTATATTTTCTGACTTGACAGGAATCAGTTGCAGTAAATGTAAGAATGTAAGAAAAAAAAATCCCCACCAAACTGCTGCTCACTATCCTATGCTTCCAATTTTTCACACTTGCTTCTTGGCCATCACTTCCCAGGCTGACATCTCAGAAATAGTCACTATTACCATTTCTCATTGTGCGACAGAAGCAGAAGCCTGCTCCCTAGATGAGCTCAACGAAAATGCACCTAGGAAATATATTAGAATCTAATTTCCATAAATCAATGCCCTGGAGTACAGCTTCAATACTGTAAGGTTTCTGCCAAACGGACATCTCACCCTTCTGTATGCCATTTGCACAGTTTAGTCATGGGTCGAAAGTTGTTACAGAATAGTTGAAGTTAACAAAAAGTGCGTTTCAACAGATGGAGGCTGGCACTGACCAGCCGGGTGGACAGAATGAGAGCTGACTAGGCGATGGGATCCTGGGGAAGAGGGTTGGAGTGGATGGAGCTGCTTGGGGTGAGGGTGGGGGCATAGAGAAGCAGCAGGAGCGTAAAGACGCATCCTAGTGTGAGACGGGCCAAAGGTCCGTGTTGCTCTGCGTCATTCCTGCGGGAATCTCTTCTCTACTTTGTTACAAATAAAGAGGTTTGTCATGTAACGCTTATTTGAACATTCAACTGTAATTTATTCAATAGTTAGAGTAGATAGGCAGGCACGTATACAACTAATTAAAATACAAGGAAGGGTGGGATTTTTAAAAGGCTGCGTTTCTGATGTGTGCAGTTGAAGATGTTATGTAGGAGGAAGCATTTGAGCTGAATGGGTGAAATTTTGACAGTTTGAGTTTAGGAGAAAAGCAAGAAGCAAAGGAGTGGAAACATGGACACTGCTGTAAGAGAAAGATGAGTGGCTTTTATGCCTTAGGTGATCCGTGGTTTGGTAGGGTCATGATGTAAAAAATAAGGCCAGAGAGAGGGAATCATGGATCAGGCTAAAATTTTGCATTTCATTTTGTGGGCCATGATGAACCGTGTGAAATGTGTGGTAAGAATATGCCATAATCTGATGTGTGCTCTAGGAAAACCTAAGAAAGGGTCCATAGAGCAGTTCAAAATCAGCAGCCTGCATAAGATGGCTTACAGCAAATCAGCTGGAGTTGACCAAAAAACACGTTAGTGCCCGTGCATGAGCGCTGGATAAACAGCTGAACGAGGACTGAACTGAGACACAGACATAATGAATAGAAAAAAAAAAAAATGGGACTGATTGGAAAGGCATCGCAGAGATGAAAGAATAATTTCTTTCTTTTTTAAACAACTTTATTGAGATATAATTTCATGCTATAAAGTTCATCCACTTAAAATGTGCAATTTAATGGTTTTTAGTATCTAGACAGAGTTGTGCATCCATCACCATAATCTAATTTTAGAACATTTGAATTGTCCGTAAAAGAAACCGTGTAGCCCTTAGTGGTCACTCCACCTCCCCCTCCCCTTCTCCCAGCATAAGTGACCGCTGACCTATCCATCATTTGTCTTGCTATATTTTCTATTGAACTCTAAGGTACTAGGCCCTGGGGGAAAGAGCTGGTCTTTAATCAATACATAATACCTAGTGACAAACATTTGTGTAAAGCAGTATTTTTGAGATCCCTCTATTTTTCTCAACTTCCATCTCGCCCCTCCCCACCCAAGCACCTACGCACAGGCAGCGCAAGTATTTCTAGGGAATGATACTCTTACCTTTTACTTCCATTGTCCTCGAGGAGGCGAGAAGCCCCAGATACATTGCAGAGGCCGGTAGAAACAAGTAACCCAGTAGGAGTAATAATCCGTGCTTGTGGGAATGAAGTGATGCCAGAAGCAGAGAGCTCCTCTGACTTTTTCCACTTCTTTCCTTGGGGGAGCTGCACCCTGGAGTTCTGTAAGGAGACAATGTCCCCCTGTCTATGGCCAGGGCTGGCTCTGGAGGCGCTAGGTCCACATCAGACTGTGAGACATTCTAGAATGAGGACTAGATGACTCAGTCCAGATGAAGCTATGCCCGGAATAAAGTAAAAGTCTGCCTTCAAGAGTGTGAAAGACTTTTTATAAGATTCTGCCGAAATTCCTGGTTGAAATTTAATATCCTAAGGATTCACGCCAGTTAATCTTCCTGTCTTCCCAAGAAGGTGCAGCTTCTCTGGGGCTGTCTTCCCTTTCCTAATTCTTGCTTGATCCTAAGATTTTATGGAGCTCTATAAACCTGGAATCATCTGTATAGTTTGTGATCATAATGA
>PVJI01033824.1:0-10934 GCA_004026765.1 Micronycteris hirsuta
TCCCCCCTCCCCTCTGTATAATGTTAGATTGTTCTTAATTTTAATGTCTCTGGTTATGTTTTGCTTGCTTTTCTCTTTTGTTGATTATGTTTCAGTTAAAGGTGATATCATGTGGTATTTGTCCCTCACCGCCTGGCTTACTTCACTTAGCATAATTCTCTCCAGTTCCATCCATGCTGTTGCAAAGGGTATAAGCTCCTTCTTCCTCTCTGCTGCATAGAATTCCATTGTGTAAATGTACCATAGTTTCTTGATCCACTCATTTGTAGATGGGGACTTAGGTTGTTTCCAGCAATTGGCTATTGTGAATTGTGCTGCTATGAACATTGGAGTGCATAGGTTCCCTTGAATTGGTGTTTCAGAGCTCTTAGGGTATAATCCCAGTAGTGGAATTGCTGGATTGAAAAGCAGTTCCATTTTTAGTTTTCTGAGGAAATTCCATACTGTTTTTCCACAGTGGCTTCACCAGTCTGCATTCCCACCAACAGTGCAGTAGGGTTCCCCTTTCTCCACATCGCCTCCAACAGTTATCTGTTGCTTTGTTTATGATGGCCATTCTGACTGGTGTGAGGTGGTATCTCATTGCGGTTTTAATTTGCATCTCTCTGATGGCAAGTGATGTTGAGCATCTTTTCATATGTCTCTGAGTCCTCTGTATGTCCTCTTTCTACATGTGTCTGTTCATGTCTTTTGCCCATTTTTTAATTGGGCTTTTTGTCTTCCTGGAGTGGAGTCGTATGAGTTCTTTATATATTTTAGAGATCAAAACCTTGTATGAGGTATCGTTGGCAAATATGTTTTCCCATATGGTTGGCTCTCTTTTTATTTTAACACTGTTTTCTTTATTTTTTTATTTTTTTAAAGATTTTATTTATTTATTTTCAGAGAGAGGAGAAGGGAGGGAGAAAGAGCAATGTACGATTGCCTCTCACATGGCCCTCAGCGGGGACCTGGCCCGCAACCCAGGCATGTGCCCCGACTGGGAATCGAACCGGGACCCTCTGGTTCCCAGCCCGCGCCCAATCCACTGAGCTACACCAGCCGGGCTTAACACTGTTTTCTTTAGTCCCACAGAAGCTCTTTATTTTGATAAGGTCCCATTTGTTTATTCTTTCCTTTATGTCCCTTGCTCTAGGGGACATATCATTGACGATGTTGCTGCATGGGATGTCTGAGATTTTCCTTCCAATGTTTTCCTCTAGGACTTTTATGGTGTCACAACTTATATTTAAGTCTTTTATCCACCGTGAATTTATTTTTGTGAATGGTGTAAGTTGGTGCTCGAGTTTCATTTTTTTGCATGTAGCCGTCCAAATTTCCCAACACCATTTGCTGAAGAGGCTATTTTTACTCCGTTTTATGTCTCTGCCCCCTTTGTCGAAGATTAATTGCCCATAGAGACTTGGGTTTATTTCTGGGCTGTCTATTCTGTTCCATTGGTCTATCTGTCTATTTTTATGCCATTACCAAGCTGTTTTGATTACAGTGGCCATGTAATACAGTTTGATATCAGGTATTGTGATCCCTCCTGCTTTACTCTTCTTTCTCAAAATTGCAGCTGATATTCGGGGTCATTTATGGGTCCATATAAATTTTTGAAGTGTTTGTTCTATATCTGTGAAATGCGCCATTGGTACTTTGATGGGGATTGCATTGAATCTATAAATTGCTTTGGGTAGTATGGACATTTTGGTGATGTTGATTCTGCCGATCCATGAGCATGGTATATGTTTCCATTTGTTTGTGTCTTCCATAACTTCTTTCTTCAGTGTTGTGTAGTTTTCTGAGTACAGGTCTTTTACCTCCTTGGTGAGGTTTATTCCTAGGTATTGTATTTTTTTTGTTGGTATATCAAATGAGAGATTTTTTCCTGATTTCTGTTTCTGCTGTTTCACTGTTGCCATACAAAAATACCTTTGATTTCTGGATATTGACTTTGTATCCTGCTGCTTTGCCAAATTCAATTATTAAGTCGAGTAGTTTTTTGGCGGAGTCTATAGGATTTTCTAAGTACACTATCATGTCATCTGCAATACTGTGAATATTGTACCTTCCTTGCATCCCTGGGATGAATCCCACTTGGTCATGGTGTATGATCTTTTTAATGTATTGCTGGATGCGGTTTGCCAATATTTTGTTGAGGATTTTAGAATCTATGTTCATCAGTGATATTGGCCTGAAGTTTTCTTTCTTTGTGGTGTCTTTATTTGGTTTTGGGATTAGGGTGGTGCTGGCTTTATATAAAGAGTTTGGGAGTCTTCCATCATTTTGGATATTTTGGAATAATCTGTGAAGGATTGGGGTTAGTTCTTCTTAAATGCTTTGTAGAAGTCTCCTGTGAAACCATCTGGTCCAGGGCTTTTGTGTGTCAGGAGTTTTTTAATTACTGCTTCAATTTCATCTGCTGTTATTGGTTGGTTCAGGCTTTCTGCTTCTTCTTTATTGAGTTTTTGAAGATTATATTTTTCTAAAAATTTGTCCATTTCTCCCAGGTTTTCATATTTCTTGGCATACAGTTCTTCATAGTAGTGTCTTGCAATCCTTTGTATTTCTGTGCCATCAGTTGTAATATCTCCTCTTTCATTTCTGATTGAGTTTATTTGGGTCCCCTCTCTTTTCTTCTTGATGAGCCTGCTTAAAGGCTTGTCGATTTTGTTTATCTTTTCAAAGAACCAGCTCCTGGATTTATTGATCCTTAGAATGTGCTTTTAGTCTCTATGTCATTTAATTCTGCTCTGATCTTGGTTATTTCCTTCCTTCTACTTGCTCTGGGTTGTCTTTGTTGTTGTTCCTCGAGTTCTTGTAGGCATAGGGTTAGGCTGTTTGTTTGAAATGTTTCTATCTTTTTTAGGTAGGCCTGTATGGCTATGAACATCCCTCTCAGGACTGCCTTCGCTGTGTCCCATAAGTCTTGGGTTGTTGTAAGGTCATTTTCATTTGTTTCAAGAAACTTTTTCATTTCTTCCCTAATCTCGTCCTTGACCCATCCGTTGTTTAATAGCATGCTATTCAATCTTCATGATTTTGAGTGTTTTGGTGTTTTTTCCTTGGGATTGATTTCTAATTTCAGGCCCTTGTGGTCAGACAAAATAGTTGATATGATTTCATACTTCTTAAATTTGTTGAGGCTTGTTTTGTGTCCTATAATATGCTCTATCTTTGAAAATATTCTTGTGCATTGGAAAGATTGTGTATTTAGCTTCTGTGGGGTGAAAGGCTCTATATATATCAGTTAAGTTTAATTCATCTAGGGTATTGTTCAGTGCCACAATATCTTTGTTGATCTTTTGTTTGGAAGATCTGTCCATTTTTGACAGTGGGGTGTTGAAGTCCCCTATTATAATTGTGTTGCTATCAATGTCTTTCTTGAAGTCCTCCAAAATTTTCTTTATGTATTTGGGTGCTCCTATGTTGGGTGCATATATATTTACAATGTTTATGTCTTCGTGGTGGATTCTTCCCTTGAGTATTATGAAGTGTCCTTCTGGGTCTCTCTTTATGGCCCTTTTTTGGAAGTCTATTTTGTGTGATATGAGTATTGCTACCCCGGCTCTTTTTTTCCTGTCCATTTGTTTGGAAAACTTGTTTCCAGCCCTTCACTTTCAGTGTGTGTAGGTCTTTTGTCCCGAGGTGGGTCCCTTGTAGGCAGCATATGTGTGGGTCATGCTTTCTTATCCATTCAGCTATTCTATGTCTTTTGATTGGAGCATTTAATCCATTTATGTTTAAGGTTATTATTGATAGGTACTTATTCATTGCCATTTTTTTCTTCCTGTGTTTTTCTCTCTCTCTTTCTATTCCTTCCTTTCCTTAAAGCAGTCCCTTTAGCATCTCTTGCAGAGCTTGTTTGGGGAGGTGTATTCTTTTAGACTTCTTTTGTCTGAGAAGCTTCTTATTTGGCCATCTATCTTAATTGAGAACCTTGCTGGGTACAGTAGTCTTGGTTGCAGGCCTCTGGTTCTCATTACTTGGAATATTTCTTGCCATTCTCTTCTGGCTTAGAGTGTTTCCATTGAGAAGTCAGCTGCTAGCCTTATCGAGGCTCCCTTGTATGTTACTTCCTGTCTCTGTCTCGCTGCCTTTAAGATTCTCTCTATATCTTGGAATTTTGCCATTTTAACTATGATGTGTCTTGAATTGGGCCTGTTTGGGTTCCTTTTGATTGGGACTCTCTGTGTTTCTTGGATTTGTGTGACTTTTTCTCTCATAGGATTAGGGAAGTTTTCCATCATTACTTTTTCAAACACATTTTCTATCCCTTGCTCTTCTTCTTCTCCTTCTGGTATCCCTATTATATGGATATTATTATGTTTCATGTTGTCCTGCATTTCCTTTAATACCTCTTCATTTTTTCTGAGCCTCTTTTCCTGTTCCTGTTCTTTTTGGGTGTTTTTTTCTACCTTGTCTTCCAGCTCGCTGATCCAATCCTCTGCTTCATCGAGCCTGCTCTTGAATCCTTCTGTTGTGTTCTTCAGTTCAGATATTGTATTCTTCATTTCCTCTTGGCCCTTGTGAATAGTTTCTATTTCCTTTTTCATGTTGACATATTTTGCAGTGAGTTCATTGTAGTTTCCCTGTAGTTTTTGGAAATTCTCTGCGAGCTCATCGAGCTTCTTGAGCTTCCTGATAACCAATGCTTTGAACTCCATATCTGATAGTTGACTTGCCTCTGTTTTGTTTATCATTCTTTCTGGGATTTCCTCCTTCCCTTTCATTTGAGGATTGTTTCTTTGTCTTCTCATTGTTTGTGAGACTCTTCTTGCTATCCTCTGTTTCTTAAATTGATCTGTCAAGTTCTCTGGAGTAGCAAAGTTAATTTTGTATCACTGTCTCTGTTTTTTGGGCTGACCCCTGTCTGGGACTGACCATGGTCTTTTCACAGCTCCATGTTTTAATGTCTCACCTGTAGGTAAAGATGAGAGGGGGGCGAGGGGTAAAGAATGAAAAAAAAGGAGTGAAGGAAGGTAGAAAGGATACTATAAGGAAAGGAAAGGAGGAAGGAGGAATAAAGTATAAATTAGGAAAGAATGGAAGGATGAATTAAAAGAATAATTTTTTTTATTTTTTATAAATTAAAAAATAACAAAACAAAAAAGATTAAAAAAAGGAGATATGAGGAGGAGAGGACTAGGAATACGTCTGAACGTTCAAATTCCCCTGTAATCTTCTTGGTCAACAATCATCATATGTGCTGGAATACTGTTGGGTTTTCGCCCTGTTCCTCAGAAAATCAACCAGTGGGCAGGAGGAAGTGGACTCTGTTCCCCCAATCTCGCCGCCATTTTCTCCCCCCTCCCTGCTTTTCATTATTGGAATATTTCTTGCTGATTCCTTCTTGCCTGTAGTGTTTCTGTTGAGAGATCAACTGATAGCCTTATCAGAGCTCCCATGTACATTGCTGTCTGTTTCCCCTTGCTGTTTTTAAGATCCTCTCTTTGTCTTTAAACTTAGGCATTTTGATTATGATGTGCCTTGGAGTAGGCTCTTTGGGTTCATCTTGATTGGGACCCTCTGTGCTTCATGAACTTGCATGGCTTTACCTTCTCCAGGTTAGGGAAGTTTTCTGTCACTATTCCTTCAAACAGGTTTTCTATCCCTAGCTCCTTTTCTTTCTTCTGGTATTCTTGTGATACTAACATTGTTGTATTTCATATTATCTTGAAGTTTCCTTAAACTGTCCTCATACTCTTTGAGTCTTTTTAAATGCAGCTGCTCTACCTGGGTATTTCTTTCTACGTTGTCTTCCAGCTCGTTGATTCTGTCCTCTGCTTCATCAGCCTGCTTGTAATTCCTTCTAGTGTATTTTTATTTCAGATATTGTATTCTTCACTTCTTCCTGGTTCTTCTTTATAATTTCTATTTCGTTTTTCATGCTGTTGTAGTTTCAACTAAGTTCCTTGTGGTTCATAAAAAGTTCCTTAAGCATCCTTATAATAATTTTTTTTTGAATTCTATGTCTGATAGATTGCTTGCCTCAATTTCATTTAGCTCTTTTACTGGGGATTCTTCCATTCCTTTCGACTGAGGTTTCTTTCTTCCTCTCTCCATTAAGCTTATTTTTTTGTCTCTGTCTCAGGATGCTCTGCTTTGCCTTTCTGTCTTCTTGGGGTTGATTTTTTTGGTAGGAGTTCTGTGGGACTCAGCAGTGCAATCTCTTTGAACTGCTTGTTGGTATGCTCTAGGGTTGCCATTTCTCTCTTTTGTGTTCTCTCTTGTTGTGTTTGGGTTTCACTTGTTGGTGGTTCTTTGTTGGTGGGTTCTCCCCTCCAGTGGGTTTACTGGTAGTCACAACTCCCCCCTCATCTTGTATGCTGTTGTACAGGTATTGGTTTACAATGCAGTATTACTGGACAATGAAATCTACATCCGTAAAAAGAACCTCTCCTACCACATCAGCAATCTCAAATGCAATTGAGAAAAGATTAATACAGTGAAGAGAGATTATAAGATATGACAAAGGGAATATGAAATGAATAAAAGAAGTGAAACTATTATTGAGTGGTAAGAGTGAAGAGAATTGACAAGAGTAGGGATAAAGCCTAGGCAAAGAAAGGGAGATAACAAAATTTGAGATGTAAGTAAAATATGGAAAGGCAATGTCCATATTTTAGTTATAGAAGTGTATACTATGAGGTTAAGAAAATAGAAGAGTATACTATGAGGTTAAAAGTAAAATTAAAAAGGTATTGGACCAATGGGAGCAAAATTGCAGAAAGACCACTGCAGGGTCTATAGCAATGACAGCTGAATGAAGTTTAATAAAGGTGAAATGGGAATAAGAATATTGTACAAAAGAGAAAAGTGAATACGAGATGTGTACAGTAAAGAAAAATGATTTTGAGAGGATAGGGGAAACAAACTAATAACAGTAAGGAGTAAAGCCCGGCCAAGAGAAGCGGAAAAAATTGAACTAAAATTTCTCACTCAACCGATTAGGGGCAAGAGGAAGGAAAAATAGATAAGGCAGGGGGAGAGTATCCTATGAGATTTAAAGTACAAACAAGTAGTGAACAAATAGGAGTTCATTTGGAGAAGTACAGCAATAACCGTGATATTCCACTCAACTAGATACTGTTTATAAAGTGTAAAGGAAATAAGACTCTTACAAAAGGAGGAAAAGAGTGTGAGCTGACTTAAAAAAAAAGAGCACTTGTTCAAGATTAGATAGAGGAGAAATGGTGAAAGTAAGGGATAGGAACATGGCATAGCGTGAAAGAAAACAGTTTACAACAACGGTGAGAAAGGTCAGGAAGATGGCGAAATGGGTTAAGACCAGGGAAGGGTGCTCTGAGGGATTTGGAATAACAATAATATGAAAAATATATATAATCTGCATAAAAAGATTAGAAAATAAAAGACTAAGAGTAGTGAGCTATTTGGAAATAAGTGAAGTAAAAGAAGAAAAATTAAAATCTATATGAAAGGGAGAAAAAACAAAAACTAAAAATGGAAAAGAAAGAAATAAAAAAACATGCAAATTCTGATGAAGAGCAAGGTGAAATTTGTCTCAGCTGTTTGTGTTCACCTTCTTGCTTCTTTCTGGATCTGTCTCTGGCTTTCTCTCAGCTCCATGTCCCAGGTGGGTCATCCATCTTCTAGCAACACTTCAGTATCTCCTTCCCCTGCCTCTAAGAGGTAGCTTCTGTTGTGATCGAGAAGGTGAGGTTTCTGTGTCTGCCCTAGGACGCACTCTTCAGTTTTCTAGGAAAATTGTGCATGTCTTCTCCCTGCCCCTACACCTCCCATCTTAGTCTGTCCCAGTTTATTCCCAATAATGTATAATTTCTGTTTAAATAGCTGTCTATTTCACAGGGTGCAGGGGGCAATCTGTGTAAGAATGTCACCTCTCTCCTTCTTGGTGTAGTCTGTAGCTCTGTGTGCGAATCAAGTCTGGGAGGCACTCTGAATTCCCCATTGTTGTACTTTTTCTTAAATTTCTTCCTGTTTTGATGGCCTCAATGAAATAGGGCCCCAGGACCCAGGGTACTTTGTCTCCCTGTGGGGAGTTCAAAATGGGCCCATTTAAGTGTTAGCCTTGATGTCTTACTCTTGGGGGTGACAAAAAGCCCCCAGCTGGTTGTTAAGCCTGCCCAGCCAGCCAGTTTTGCAGATCTTCTGGCCCCTACAGGAAGTGAGAGGTTGGGCTCAATTTTCCCTTTCTGGTGGTTCCGCCAAGGAAGGGGGCTCAGTCTGTTCTACAATAATCACAGGTGCACAGTTTCCAGGCCACTGTCCTCAGAGCACTCTGTGGCCAACACTCTCTACTTTGTGCCATTGCCCTGGGCTGTCATTGATAAACTACCTTGTTTTGCACTGTTTTGGTAAATCCACTGGGTGCGCTGAGTGGGAGCAAATCATGCCCACAACCTTCCTTGTTGGCCAGGCAGCTGCACACTCGTGGATGCTACCCAGCATGCCTCAGTTCCCCTTTGAAAAAAATCTCTAGGGGCACTGCTGCCACTCTGAGCCACTGCTTGGCTTTCCACACACTCCAACTCTCCAGCAAGTCAACAGTCTATCTCAGTCATGTCCAGTCACAGACAACCTCTTCTCCTAGCTCCAGGTGCTGCCAGAATCCCCCCAACTCTCTGGCACTGTGCTGGCCAGCAACTGCTGCCCCAGCTTAGGTGCACTGCCAGCTAGGTGCATGTATGTAATCTGTTTTTCCCCAGGGACTTTGTGCGTTTAAGTCACCCTGGGCACAGGTTGGTGGTTTCTTGGTCCTGAGAGGGGAGGGAGCTGCTAGGCTGCTATCACTGACCCTGCTCTCTTCCAATGCTGTCCCTGTAGCAGCCATGGTTTCTGGCACCACACCCGGGGACTTTCCCCATCCATCTACAAAATCTCCTTACTGCCCCTTTTGAAGTGCCCTCTGTACACTTTGGCTTCCAAACTTCATATCAGCTAAAATTCTGTTGGCTGTTCACTTTGTTTTCTGGAGATCAGCTAAGTGTCACAGTTGGGTACACAAGCAAGTGGGTTTGGCTCCCACCTACTTTGTTGCCATCTTCTGTCCCATGAATTTCCTTTTATAAACTGAATAGTATTCCATTGTATGTACATACCACCATTTTTCCTTTTTATTGAATATATTGGGGTAACAGTGGCTAAAAATTATACAGGTTTCAGGAGCAAAATTCCACATCACATTATCTGTGCACTATACTGTGCGTTAACCACCACTGGTCAAGTCTCCTTCCACCACCATTTATCTCCCTATCCCCTCCTCTACCCCTCCTCACTACTTCTCCCCCCGGCTATCACCACACGGTTGTCCCTGTCCATGAGTTTTTTTTCTCTCTCTTTTGTGCTTCCACAACACATAATCTTTATATAATCATCTGCCAATGGAAATTTAGGTTGTTTCCACCTCTTGGCTATTGTGAATACTGCTGCAATGAACAAGGGGTGCTAATAACACTTGCTGTCTCTTGTTTTCAAATAATAGTCATAACTGACAAGTATGAGATGATATCTCTTTGTGGTTTTCATTTTCATTTCCATGATAATTGCTGATGTTGAGCATCTTTTCATATATCTGTTGGCCACTTGTATATTTTCTTTGGGGAAATGTGTCTCATTCCTTTGCTCATTTTTTTAAAGTTTTTATTTTTATTTATTTTTAGACAGAAAGGAAGGGAGGCAGAAAGAGAGGGACAGAAGAATCACTGTGTGGTTGCCTCTCATGCATCCCCTTCAGGGGACATGGCCCACAACCCAGGCATGTGTCCTGATTTGGAATTGAACCTGCAACCCTTTGGTTCGCAGGCCAGTGCTCAGTACACTGAGGCACATCAGCTAGGACCCTTAGCTCATATTTTTTTAATTTATTTTTTATTAATTCTTTTTGTTTAATTACAGTTATTTGCATCCTCTCCCCTCCCCCCTCCCTTCCCCTCCTGTCCCACCTCCCCCAACCAGCCTCCCTCCTCCCCCCTAGTTCTGTCCATGTGTCCTCTACAGTGATTCCTGAAAACACTTCTCCCCATTGTCCCCTCCCCCATCTCCCCTGTCTATTGTTAGACTGTTCTTAATTTCAGTGTCTCTGGTTATGTTTTGCTTGCTTTCTGCTTTTGTTGGTTATTATCCGGTTAAAAGTGAGATCATATGGTATTTGTCCCTCACTGCCTGGCTTACTTCACTTAGCATAATGCTCTCCAGTTCCATCCATGCTGTTGCAAAGGGTGTAAGCTCCTTCTTCTTCTCTGCTGCGTAGAATTCCATTGTGTAAATGTACCATAGTTTCTTGATCCATTCATTAGTAGATGGGTACCTAGGTTGTTACCAGCACTTAGCTATTGTGAATTGTGCTGCTATGAACATCGGAGTGCAAAGGTTCTTTTGAATTGGTTTTTCAGGATTCTTAGGGTATAATCCCAGTAGTGAAATTGCTGGGTCGAAAGGCAGTTCCATTTTCATTTTTCTGAGGAAGTTCCATACTGTTTTCCACAGTGGCTGAACGAGTCTGCATTCCCACCAACAGAGCAGTAGGGTTCCCTTTTCTCCACATCCCCTCCAACAGTTATCTGCTGCTTTGTTGATGATGGCCATTCTGACTGGTGTGAGGTGGTATCTCATTGTGTTTTGTTTTGTTTTTTTTTATAAATTTATTTATTTTTAGAGAGAGGAGAAGAGAGGGAGAAGGAGAAGAGATGGAGAAAGAGAAGGAGAAACAGCAATGTATGGTTGCCTCTCACATGGCCTTCACTGGGGACCTGGCCTGCAACCCAGGCATGGGCCCTGACTGGGAATCAAACCGGGACCCTCTGATTCCCAGCCCACACTCAATCCACAGAGCTACACCAGCCAGGGCTCATTGTGGTTTTAATTTGCATCTCTCTGATGGCTAATGATGTTGAGCATCTTTTCATATGATTCTGGGCCCTCTTTATGTCTTTTTTCTAGAAGTGTCTGTTCATGTCTATTGCCCATTT
>PVJI01033825.1:0-10934 GCA_004026765.1 Micronycteris hirsuta
CGCAGACTCTGTTAATGTCATGAGAATTTTAGTGAAGCTTCAAGAGAACTGAAGACAAAACATAAATTTAACTGTGCTTTTTATCTTTGTTTTATTGGTCTTGGTATCCCACCCATTAAAATTTGTCCACCATATATTCAATATGACCTTAGATATTTTAAGTCATGTATAGGTGTAAAATTAAAATACTATCCCAGCGCCAAATGTCTTTTTAAAAAGTGCATGTAAAGATTCATCCTGTGTTCTTAAATGATCTGTTGACATTGTTCCAAAATGCTTCAGAACGTGAGGAAAGGGCCGACCACAGAACTAACAGGGCTTAAGGCTTGAGGATAGAGGCCAGCCACACACCGCCTGGGGTGGGATGGAGAGCAGTCCGCAGGGACGTGACCGTGCCGCAGGGCCCCAGTGAGGCACCAGGACACTGACACCACGTTGCTCTACCAACTCTGCTGACCCAGCTCTGCTGAACAGCACAGGCACCTCTCCATCTGAGGAGGGTGACAGTGAACTATCTAACTGAAACAACTACAGACCATTTAGAATCGCAAGGAAATTGTACGTACCCACTCATTTCCTTTCTTTTTGGCTGCCAATTTGTTGTTGTCGACGGTTCAAATCCCTTTCTTACTCAGTTGGAAAACCAGACTTGAGAAGCACAACATGTAAATGAGACTCCCAGGATTCTGGGAGTCCCTACTGCTGCTTAAACTGCAGTGACTCTAGTTATAATAAAAATCTCTGTAAAGCAGTTATTGCCAACCCTTCTGTAACCACCACCAATTCAAGTCTTCTCTGATAAAAAATAAAGTTCATTGAAATTGCATTTGACCTGGACCAACATCTACCTATTAAAGAAAACCTTGTAGAGGTAATTGGAAAGAGAATGAGAGAATACATTTGGTAAAGGATGTCCAATGGGAGCTGTTATTTTGTTTTCATTTTATTGGAGGCTCACATAATAGTTGTCCACCACTCTTATAAGATGTAGGTCTTGCAAAGCAGTGTTGCCTTAACCACTCACCTTGAAGGTATGAGAGGTTCGAAGTGAAGGCCGAGGAGACCGCTGTGCATTGGAGAATGGTTTCTATACATGAGCTCTAGGGTCCTGAGAGGCCTCTCCCCTGCCTCCTGCCCCTCCATCCACGGTGGGGGGTGGCAGTGGGTGAAGGGGGCTTTACTCTCACCTTCATTCTGGTGAGAGACACTTCGGACAGACCTCTCAGAGCGCTCAGGATGTGTCCCCTGCAGTTTGGGGAACACCATGGACTGCTGTCTACCTCATGCCTGAGAAATCTAAAGGGCCAGAGTTGGCAAAAGTAGCCTGAACCCAGGGTAGGAACTATGATGAGGAAGCAATTTACTCCCACGGAAGACAAGCCTAAGAGAATGAGACAGACAGTGTGGGCTTGACTTTGATCCTACCCGAGAGCACTGGTCGGAAAGTAAAGACACCTCAGCACAAAGAAACCAGAGGCTGGCCTTCAGAAGCCCAGGCCCCAGGGGGGTAGAGGAGAATCTAAGGCAATCAGTCAGAGGCAAAATGAACTTGCTTGCCTGCGCCCAGGAAATGAGTAGTGAGAGATTCCCCAGCAGTGGTTCTGACAAACCCATGAAAGTGCCCGTGAGAGAAAGTATCAACTGGAAAATCTGCCATGGCCAGAAGAAGCCATGCCAGCTAGAGCTGCCCAGGGCCTTTCTGCCTCCTCTCCCCAACTTTAATCCTGGAGGAATTGGGCGGCCTAGTGAGTGTGGAAGAAGGGAAGGAGGTTGGGAGAAATACAGAGGAAGCTTTGCCACTGAAATATGGAGTTTTTATTGTTATGCTGCTCCGCACATATTTACTGATATAAGAAAGTAACCAGCAGCCTTTTTATTATTTAAGGGTGACCCAAATAAGTTATGGGGCCTATGCATTAATTCATCCAAGGGGCAGGAAAACAACTAGCCCCACCGAGTAGGTTTGAACAGATCTGACAGAAGAGAATAAATCTGATTATACCATGAGTCCCACTGGGTTAATATATCAGCTATACATTCAAATATAATGCATTCCATATTATATCTTACAACTTCTGAGAATGTCTCATTCTGTCATCTTACCTGATTTACAAATAAGTAATAAGTATCAAGAAACCTTCTTCACGTATATATAAACTATAACTTAAGCTTTCCAGTAAGAAAGTTGGAAGTAAGTGTGCTGGATTGAAAGATCCAGAAGGACCCTGTAATGGAGATGATAATATTATCCCTATCTTACAGATGATGTAACTGGAGGACAGAAAACAACTTTGTAGAGTGTTTGAGAGCATTAACTATGATAATATTTGGAAAGCTATCACAGAGCCTGATATTTACAAATAGTAAAAAAATTATTATTAATATGAAAAAAATGAAAATAAAGTAAAAGATCCAAATGGAACTAAATGTTGGCTTAAACTTCTATTAAATAGCTGCCACAGTTTCCTCATCTCTGAAGGGTTAGGATTAGAGAAAAGGTCTTTCTTAGTTAGAAAACTGTGTTTTGAAAAGGCAACAGCCACAGATAGCATGTTCCAATCAAAGACCTATTAATCCTTCAAAGGATGCTCCACCCGGCCAGCAGCCCTCAGAACAGCACATCTGGCACTCGAGTACTACAGTGTGTTGGAGTGACGAGGGAGAAATACGTATTTCCAAAATGCGGACTGACAAGTACAGGGGTGCCTTCCTTTGGAGGCTGATGTGGCTGAGGTTGACGCAAGCACCTTGGTAACGGTTTCCATATTAAGCAGCGGCCGTTGTGGTCTGGGCATCCCCAAGCACTTCCCTGTATTCTCTTGAGCACTAGGTGTGATCAGCGCTCTCTCCTGCTCTCCTGCTGGAGGAGCAGGCGAAGAGGTCTGTGACTGGTACTCAGAGGAAGAACCTCAGGTACATACCAGATTCTGTTTTCTGAAATTCACTGGAAACTGAGTTTTCCTGTTTGAAATACGAGACTTGTTTGTTGCACGAGAGGCAGCCAAAAGAGTGTGAACAGTTTTGATTTCGATCAATTCCCTTCTTAGGACCTTTTGCCAACATGCATTAAGTTTATGGAAAGCATCTATTATTTATATGATAAAAACATACCTTCTAAATCAGGGAGCTAAAGATGAATCATTTTATGGTATCATATTCTTTTTGTCATAAGGGATGGTTTTTGAGGAATTTACATCATTCTTATTCAGTCTTTTAAAGTTCTAGCTAAGAGATGTTGCTTCAGCCCTATAGTTTTGTTACCCTACTCTGCTATCTGCCCTACCAGCAGCCCCAGCCTCTACCAGAGACCTTGCTAAGTATTTTAAATATCACCCCTAGACAGAAGCTCAACTTCTCTCCACCAAAAAAATCTTTTAGAATTCATATCCAATTCATATCCATTCCCACTCTCTCTGTTTCTCTCTCCTTCTCCTCCAACCCCACTCTTTCAAGATGAAGGTCTTCATTTTATTTTCTAAGTCTCCTAACTCTACCATTGGTTATTCTTAATAACAAACCCTGCTCTCCTCTCCTAAGACTCTCAAGTGGCGCTTCCCATTAGCCTATAAACATGGGCATTTTTCCTCCCTCCTAAAAACGCCTTTCATAGGTCCTGCTTTCACAGGCAGGCTCCTATGTCATTACTTCCTTTTCCTTTGATGAGAAATTTCTCAAAAACACAGTTTTCACTTGCTACCTTCTCTTTATTCTGCTCTTTGATTTACTCTCACCCGCAGTAATCTGGATTCCACACCTACACTGTGGACTAGGCTCCCTTGGAAATGCCCAGAAATGACCTTCCAGGCCACGGAGTCCACTGATGGCTGTATGGACTCCCACCCCACCTCCCCTGCCTCCTTGAAACCTGACGACCCTTTGCTTCTGGGGATGTTATCATTAGCTCCTGCATTTCCTTCTTCCTCTCTGACTACTTCCTCATATATTTCTTCACGGGAAAGCCCCATACTGGGATGTGGTCCTGTATATCTTGCTCTCAGTCTCTTCTCTTCTAACACTGGCCTCTCCTGTGTAATGTTACTCTTTCCAGACAACTCCTCAGACCACTCATCCATCATGAGTTCCCGATGCCAACCAGTACCTTCAACTCAAAACCAATTCCAGGAACATCTTATTTGTATTGTAGATCAGCCTGAAATCTTGGATTAGCCAACAACTTCTCTCTTTGAGTAATCTCATCTTCACTCAGTAACTAGGTTCTATTTCTTCCTCCTTCTTTCACAGTTTTCTTAGGAATCTGTCTCTTTTTTTTTATTACTACTGCTTTAGGGCAAGTCTTCATCACCTCCAACAAGCTTGATTATCTTATTTTTTTTCTCTGCCTCTACTTTCTCCCTTATTCCAGTTCTCTTTCTCACTGTCCCCCAGTATCTTTTTAAATGATTTTCTTTCCCTTTTTTAATTTTATGACTTTTCCTTAGATATATGGTCATATATGCGCAATTTAAAGGTGAAAAAAGAAAATATCTGGCTGGTGTGACTCAGTGGATTGAGCACTAGCCTGTGAACTGAAAGGTCACTGGTTTCATTCCTCATCAGGGCACATGCCTGGGTTGTGGTCTAGGTCCCTAGTGGGAGGCATGCAAACGGCAACCAATCAATGTTTCTCTCACACATTGATGTTTCTCTCCCTCTCTTTCTCTCTCTCTCCCTCCTCTCTAAAAATAAATAAATAAAATCTTTTTTAAAAAGTGAAAAAATTCAAATATGTATAAATAAAATTTACTTGCCCACTGTCTCTAGCCCCTTTCTTCCTACCTCCCAATGTTAACAGCCTGGTATGTATCCTTTTGGAATTTTTTTCATGCTGAAAAAAACATATATTCACATTTTTTTTACTTCTAGTCAAGATGGAGGTGTAGGTAGACATGCTTTGCCTCCTCATGTGACCACAAAAAGAATTACAACTAAACCTCAAAACAAATAACACTCAAACCTGTCAGAAAATCAAACTCTATGGAAGTTCTACAACCAAGGATCTATAGAAGCCACATTCAACTAGATGGGCAGAAAGGTGAGATGCAGTGTGGTGCAGAGAGGTGGCAGTGGCAGTGGCAGTGGCAGTGGAACAGGCACAGGCAGTCCCACATTCACGTGAGGTGGCTAAAATTTGGGAGGGATACCTTGGGAGGGAGCGATCCCAGCTCCAGGCCAGACTGTACAGCCCAGGTCCTAGCACTGCAAAGGTGAATCCCCATAACTTCTAGCTGTAAAAATCAGTGGGGGTTGGGGCGGTGGAGGAAACTGCCAGAATTTCAGGAAACTCTGCTTAAAGGGCCTGCACAGTCTTAAAATGTATGCAAATCCACCCACTCTGGGATTCAATGCCAGGGCAACAACTGGAAGGGCACCAGTCACATAGGAGGAGTGGGGGAAGTGACTGGAAATGGGGTGAGTGTGGGGCAAACCTCCAAAAGTGAGGCAGCAGGACAATCTTCTCTCCAAACCCTCCCCCCACATAGAGCCACAAGGTGAAGCAGGTTGCCCCACCCTGGTGATTACCTAAGGCTCCTCCCCACACAATTTACTGGTGCCTTGCTACATAAGCCATGCTGCTAAAGGGAGCCAAAGCAGCTCTACCTAATACACAAAAACAAACACAGGGAGGCTTCCAAACTGAGGAGACAAGGAAATATGGCCCAAGTGAAAGAACAGAACAAAACCCCAGAAAAAGAACTAAATGAAACAGAGATAGCCAACATATCAGATACAGAGTTCAAAACACTGGTGATCGGGATACTCAAAGAACTCACTGAGTACGGCAACAACATAAAGGAAGAAATGAAGTTCACACTAACTGAAATAAAGGAAAATCTATAGGGAACCAACAGTGAAGGGAAGGAAGTGGGATTCAAATCAATGATTTGGAACAGAAGGAAGAAATAAACATTCAACCAGAGCAGAAAGAAGAAATAAGAATTTCAAAACAAAAAACAGAAACAGAAAATGAGAGTAGTATAAAGAAGACCCTGGGACAACTTCAAGAGGTCTAACATTTGCATCATAGGGGTGCCATAAGGAGAAGAGGAAGAGCAAGAAATTGAAAACTTATCTGAAAAAATAATGAAAGAAAACTTCCTTAATTTGGCAAAGGAAATAGACATACAAGTTCAGGAAGCACAGAGAGTCCTAAACAAGTTGGAACCAAAAAAGACCACAATAAGACACAGCATAAGTAAAATGCCAAAGGTTAAAGATAGAGAATCTTAAAAGGAGCAAAAGCAGAGCATTACCTACAAAAAGTATCCATAAGACTATCAGCTGATTTCTCAAAAGAAACATGGCAGGCTACAAGGGACTGGCAAGAAGTACTCAAAGTGATGAAAAGCAAGAACCTGCAACCTAGAGTACTCCTTCCAGCAAGCTATCATTTAGAATGGAAGGGCAGATAAAGTGCTTCCTAGACAAGGTAAAGCTAAAGGAGTTCATTATCACCAAGCCCTTATTATATGAAATGTTAAAGATACTTATTTAAGAAAAAGAAGATCAAAATTATGAACATTAAAATGGCAACAAATTCACAACTATCAACAACTGAATCTAAAAAAAACAAAGCAAACAATCAGAACAGAAACAGAATCATAGATATGGAAATCATTTAGAGGGTTATCAGCTGGGAGGGGAAAGGGGGAGAATAGAGGGAAAGGTGCAGAGATTAAGAAGCATAATTAATAAGTACAGAATAGACAGGGGGATATAAGAAAGTATCAGAATTGGAGAAGCCAAAGAACTTAAATGCACCACTCATGGACATGAACTAAGGGGGGTGGGTATTGCTGGGGGGAAGAAGGGTGCCAGGGCAATAGGTGAAAAATTGGGACAACTGTAATAACATAATCAATAAAATATACTTAAAACATATATTCACATTTTAAACACAAAAATGGAGTCATAATACATGTATTACTTTAGAACTCTCTCTTCTCACTTAAAAGTATATCATGGATATCTTTCCAAGTCAACAGATATAAAGCTAACTCATTTTTAAAAAAACTCACAGCTTTATTGAAATAAATAAAGTACCATAGAATTCATCCATTTGAAGTGTATAATTCAATGACTATATTCCCTGAGTCATGCAACCATCACCATAATCAATTTTAGAACATTTTCACCACCTCAGAAAGAAATCTCATACCCATTATCGGTCAATCCCACTTTCTCCAACACCTTGCCTGACCCCCTGCAAACACTAATCTACTTTCTGTCTCCATGGATTTTTCCGTTTTGGATATTTAGTATAAATATCACATAATACATGGTTTTGTGTCTGGATTCTTTCGCTTAGCATGTTTTAAATTCTTAAGTATGTTGTAGCATGTATCAGTACTTAATCCTTTTTGCCCTGGCTGGTATGGCTCAGTGGATTGAGCGCCAGCCTGAAAAACCAAAGGGTTGTGGTTTGATTCCCAGTCAGGGCACATGCCTGTGTTTCGGGCCAGGTCCCCAGTGGGGGGCATGCAAAAGGCAACCACACATTGATGTTTCTCTCCCCCTCTTTCTCCCTCCCTTCCCCTCTGTCTAAAAGTAAATAAATAAAATCTTTAAAAAAATACCTAGCCCTTTTTTGGCTAAATAATATTCCATTGAATGGATGTATCACATTTTATTTACCCATTAATCTGTTGATAGACATTTGGATTGTTTTCATCTTTTGGCTATTATGAATAATGCTGCTACAAACATTTGTGTACAAGTTTTTGTGTGGATATATATTTTTTAATTTCTCTTGGATGCACTCTATATTTGACCTTTTGAGGAACTGCCAGACTGTTTTCCAAAGTGACCGGACCGTTTTACATTACCATCAGCAGCAAGCGAGGGTTTCAATTTCGCTACATCTTTGGCAATGCCGTTAGTGTCTAATTTTTTAAGAGCTTTTAGAATCATAGCCATCCTAGTGAGTGAAGTGTTATCTCACGGTTTTGATGTGTATTTCCCTGATGGCTAATGATGTTCACCATCTTTTCATGTGTTTATTGGCTATTTGTATGTTTTCTTTAAAGAAATGTCTATTCAGCTCCTTTCCCCCTTTTAAATTGGGTTATATGTCTTTTAACTTTTGAGTTGTAAAGTTCTTTATATCTTCTAGATATAAGTCCCTTGGCAGATACATCATTTGCAAATATTTTCTGCCATTTCACTGGTTATCTTTTCACTTTCATGATGGTATCTTTTGAAGCACAGAATTTTTAAATTTTAAGCCCAAATCATCTATTTTTTCCTTTGTTGCTTGCGCTTTTGGCGTCACATAGAAGACTTTGCCTAACCAAGGCCACAAGGTTTACTCCTACATTTTCCTCCAAGAGTTTTGTAGTTTCAGCTCTTACATTTATGTCTTTGATTGATTTTGAGATATTTTGTGTATGGTATGAAAAAAGGTCCAACTTTATTCTTTCGCATGTTGATATCTAGTTGTCCCAGAACCGTTTGTTGAAAAGATGATTCTTTCCCCCATTGAATTGTCTCAGCATTCCAGGTGAAAGCTGGCTGACTGTAACTGTGAGGATTCATCTGCTGTGTCGGGATACGTTAATTCTGTTCCATTGATACATCCTGATCTGTCATGATTACTGTAGTAAGTTTTGAAATCAAGATATGTGAGCCCTCCAACTTTGTTCTTTTCCAGGATTGTTTTGGATATTCTGAGTCCCTTCTAATTCCATATCAAATTTTGATCAGCTCGTCAATTTCTGGAAAGAAACAAGCTGCTATTGCAGTAGACATCACATTGAATCTGTAGATCAATTTCAGGGATGATTGCTATATTAATAATATTTGGACCTCCAATCTATGACTATGGGGTGTTTTTCCACTTATTTTTTTCATTTATCTAAGTCTTCTTTAATTTCTTTCAACAATGTTTTGTAGCTTCAGAGAGTAAGTTTTGCATTTCTTCTGTTAAGTTTATTCCCAGTATTTTATTCTGAAGCTATTGTAAACGAACTATTTTCTTTATTTTACTTCCCTTTCATCTTTTTTCTTCTTAAACCACATGTTTCTGTGAGCCAGGGACAGTCTAGAAAATAAATAAAATCTTTTACTAACACCAAAAATATAAAATATAAATCCAAAAATATAAATCCCATTACTGACACCAAAATGTAAAGAAAAACACACTCCTCCTGTATGCCTCCTCTACTTTTTATACTCTACTGCAACACCAGATGTGTGGATTTTGTACAATCAAGCAATTCTCTGACACTGGCTGGGTGTCCTACAATTCAGCTTGATTCTGACAAGTTGATATACCTGGAGATAATGTCAGATCCCACAGGTTAAGGGCATAATCCTATAAGACTGCCACCAAGCCTCATTTCAGATGCCAATTACAAGTCCAGATTGTTACCTGTGCTTTTGGCCGACCAACTGTAGATTGGAGTTTCCAACAATTCTGTCCTCAAATACAATTAACTTGCTAGAGCAGCTCACAGACACCTTAGGACAAGAATTTACTTACTAGATTATTAGTTTATTATAAAAGGATGTAACTCAGGAATAGCCAGATAGAGGACATGCACAGAGCAGTTTACGTGACAAGAGAGGCATGGAACTTCCATGCCCTCCCTGGGCACCTTACTCTCTCAGCACCTCTATTTGATCACCAACCTGGAAGCTCTCCAAAACCTGTCCTTTTGGGTTTTTATGGAGGCTTCATTACATAAGCATGTTGATTATATCATTAGCCATTGGTGATTGATCCAACCTCCAGCTCCTCTCCCCTCTCCAGAGGTCAGGGAGATAGGACTGAACATTTCAACCCCTTCAGTCATTTGATTGGTGGGCTTTCCAAAAGTCTTCTCATTAACATACACTAATATGTGGCTATTGCCCTGGCCTGTGTGGCTCAACTGGTTGGAGCATCATCCAGTGCACCAAAAGGTTGCCGGTTTGATTCTCGGTCAGGACACTTACCTAGGTTGCAGGTTTGATCCCAGTTGGTCAGGGAGCAAACTGGTTTAATCTCATGTCGGGGCGTGTACACTAGGCAACCAATTGGTGTTTCTCTCTCACATCTCCCTCTCTCTTTCCCCACTCCTTCCTCTCTCTCTAAAGATCAATGGACATATGCCCGGGTGAGGATTATAAATGAAAATAGAAAAATAAATAAAAATAAAAAAGAAATACAGTTAATTGTTGTATATCAATTTTGTTACCTGCAAACCTACTGAACTTGTTCTAATGTTTGTACTTTTTTTTTTACTTTGTCTTTTTTTTAAATTATTTTATTGTTGTTCACTTACAGTTGTCTGCATTTACCCCCAACCCCCAACCCCAGGCAGACCCACCTCCCTCCCTTGCTTCCACCCTCCCCCTTGGTTTTGTCCATGTGTCCTTTATAGCAGTTCCTGAATACCCTTGTCCCCATTATCCCATTCCCCCTCCCCTCTGGTTACTGCCAGATTGTTCTAAACTTCAATGTCTCTGGTTATAATTTGTTTCTCTGGTTGTGTTTTGCTTGCTTACCTCACAAGTGTCTTGGCTTTGACTGATCTGAGTTCCCCGGTAGCTGATCTGGCCTCGGTGCCTTCTCTCATGAGTCCTTATATAAATCCCTTTAACATTTCATATAGTAAAGGCTGTGTGATGATGTACTCCTTGAACTTGACCTTATCTGAGAAGCACTTTATCTGCCCTTCCATTCTAAATGACAGTTTTGCTGGATAGATTATTCTTGGTTGTAGGTCCTTCCTTTTCATGATTTGAAATATTTCTTTCCAGCCCCTTCTTGCTTGGAAGGTCTCCTTAGAGAAATCCGCTGACAGTCTTATGGGAATTCCTTTGTAGGTAACTGTCTCCTTTTCTCTTGCTGCTTGTAAGATTCTTTCCTTATTCTTGACCTTGGGTAATGTTATTATGATGTGCCTTGGTGTGTTCCTCTTTGGATCCCGCTTCTTTGGGGTTCTCTGAGCTTC
>PVJI01033826.1:0-10938 GCA_004026765.1 Micronycteris hirsuta
AAAAAAAAAAAAAAAAAAGCAGACCCAGTCTATAGAATAAGGAATAAAGTGACCAGTAATGCCCTGTGTATTTCATCCCCTGCGTCTCACTATTCTCACTGTCCTTCTCCTTCTTGGCCATATTTGTTGCTAAAATCACGCTGACTGGCAACAACAGGAGTCACAACTTATTTCCACGATGAAAAGAACGGAGGGAAGAGGTAACTGATCATGTTTTTTCCCCTAGTTTCTTTTTGTTCCATAGTTCCCATTGTGTTTCCCCTCACCTTTTCTTATTTCCTTTTTTCTTCTCCATTATCTTCTCCAGCTCCCTACTCCTTGTCTTTCTTTTCTATCATCCTCATTAACACTCCATTACTATCTTTTTCCACTTTTTCTTCTCCTGTATAACTGCAAAAGTACGTATAAATCATTAACAAACAAGCTCGGAGCAAGTTTCAGCATCTTCATAGGACCCATAGATCAAGATATCAAAACTCACCACTAATATATTTTAAAGCCTTTATCAATAAACAATGTCAACTCTCTCTACAAAGACCACCAGAGAAACCTGTTAACCTAACAAAACTGAGTCCTTTAAACTTATTGAAGCCTGGGAGATCACTGTGATAGTTTCAATAATGTCACAAAAGGGAGAAGTTAGAGAAGGTCTGGGGCTTTGGCGTCTGGGATAAAGTGGCTTAAGGCAGATCTGAGTAACTAGGGTTAGGAAAAGTTTATGACACATCATTTAGGGGTGTTGCACCAGCAGGTCAAGACTTGAAACAAGTCTTTATAAGCTATTGCTCTGATAAGGAAGCTGCGTCTCTAGGTGAATGAACTGTTGTCCAAATAATTCCCTAGGTTGTCTGTTTTGGAAAAATTTCTTCAAGCAAAAAAGAGAATTATTTACTGGTTTTCAAGTTTATCTTCCTGGTTAAGAGTTTCCTCAGCAAACAGTTAAATCATATTGACACAGGTGATCTCAGTTCTAATTCCCAATATTTAAATTGTGTGGGAGTAGCAGTCTTAGTTCTTATACAGGGAATGGTCTTGGTTTAACACAAAGAAACTAGATTTGAGAAAAGTATTGGAATACAAAAGTCGTCCATAATATACTCTGGAAAAAAGGTAAAGTTTAAGATAGAGAGTTCTCAATCAGGGAACGTACTGTTCCCTGGGGATACTTGGAAATATGTGTAGGGAGTTCTATTTGCACTTAGAGGGATACTAAATGAATTTCAATATACAAGGCAGTTCCACACAACCAACTGTCATATCTGAAATACTGATAGAGCCTCTATTATACAGCAATGGCTGGATTATAGTAATTTGAGATAGAGTCTGATTTGTTTAAAAACCACACTAGAAACATATGAATTAGCAACTTTGCCTTTTATAGTCATCACCATTAACACGTCCAAAAGTTCTGTTCCTTTATTTTCAACACTAAAAAAGGTGGGGATGGGCATGAATGAAGAACGGGGAACTAGAAATAATGTCAGAAATAATAACTACTGTTATAGGTGACACGTTTAAGATTCAAATGTTTCTCAAAGAAAGAGAAAGAAATGGGAAATTTAACAAGGGTAGTACATAGAATTTAGCATGCACCCACCAAAATAAAATTAAGTGGGCTTCCAAAAGATCATGCTTAGCAGTAGTCAAAGCAAGGAACATTTAAAGATTTTAGCAGATCACAAGCTTACTGGAAGAACCCTATAATGCCAATTTCAAAGCACAGAATGAGAATTGTATTAGATTATGTATATTACAATATTTTATGAGAGACATTAACAAAACAAGATGAAGTCAGGACAAAAAAACTAAGATGATAAAGGTTATAGAGACCAGAGCATATCCATATGGTGTGAGAAAATACTAAAGTAATCAAGGACTTTTAGCTTGTAGATACAGAGAAATAGAAGCTAAGAACACTTTAGAAAATTTTATCTAAAAAGAAACGTTTGACATTACTCTTGCGTCTTGGTACACAGCATGTGGTCCACCGACCAGCGGTTTTGGCATCACTTGGGAGCTCATTAGAAAAGTAGAATCTCAGGTCTCATCATAGACTCATTAAATTAGAATCTGCGTTTTAACAAGATCCCCAGGTGATTCTGGCATGCACATTTGTGTCTGAGAAGTGGTCAGAAGAGTTTCCCAAACTTATTCCATGTATGTTATCAGATACAGATCCTCAGGTCTAAACTGGGACTTTCCGGTTCAGAATTTCCCCATGGAAAGGCCAGGTAATCTCTAGGTTTATCAAGAGCAATAGTTGATATTATCAGGCAAATTTGGAAGACTTGGTTCCATTCACTGAACTAGATTTAGAAAAATATTAGAATCAGTGAGATTTTGACTAGTTTCTCAAACTTTGTCCCAACAGAAAAATAAGCTATTTTGGGAAGAACTGAGCCCCAAAGAGCCATTATAAGTAAAGGCTGACCATCTGTCAGAAATGACAAAGAAAGGAAGTTTGTTCTCCATGGGAGGTAGAAATAGATGATTCAAAGTTTCCTTCCAAATATAAAATGTAGATTCCTCTAAACCCAGCTGTGATTTCTCAAACCAATTTGTAGACATACTCTTAATAATAAAAGCCAGAGGCGAATCTGAGCATAAAAAGTATTGACTCCCATTGCTGTGGTCCATTCCCACTGCTGCCATTCATGAGCATTTGCTGGTAATTCATCTAAAATGTGATCCCATGGCACCAGGAACTGAAAATAGATCCACGGGTTCCAGGAAGTAATTAAGGGTTTCTCTACTGAGCTCAGCTTGAATTAACTTCAAGGAGTCTTGCAGCTGCCTAGATTTTTCACACCAAGTCATGGTGCACAATTTGATGCGGTAATTTATTCACAGTTAATTCTTATTAAATGAAGCCCAGTGGCAGTTTTACTGTAATAAGGAAAGAAAGTACTGCTTGTTTTATTGCCAGAAAAATGTTCACTGAGGTGAAAAATTGAGACTCACCTATGATCTGTTAATATACAGGTAGTTGTTATGTGGAGTTCTCAAATTAAGCAGATACAGAAGTTCTGAAATTGAACTGCTATGAAATTCCACACTTATTTCTCATTTATTACTCTGGTTATTCATAGATTAGATTCAATTAGAGCTTTGCCCTTCTGTTTCAAATTCTAGCACCAAGTTATACCACTTAGGATTTTGCAGCAGATAACGTAACAAAATCAGACAGCCGTCATTTCATTCAGCCATGCTCTCTCTTTTCATGTGTTAAAGTTGTTATGGAGGAAAAAATAGTCGCTCTGAGTAAGGAGGGAGAGTGGAGCAAAGGCAAGAGGATCTGTCAGGTGTGAAAATTGGCTTTAGCAGCCTCAGGCTGGGACCTTAATTGCAGAACCCATTACTCTATGCCAGAAGGCATCATGAGTGAGTGTGCGTTTTGTATTGGGAGTGTTGCTATGACTGCATAGAAATATAAAGAGGGAGGTTCTGAGGTGTTCAAAGATTTGCTGGCAACTTTTTTTTTTTAAGAAACAGATTGTTTGCTTATGTTTTCTTTTGTTTCCCTCTCCTGGGGAGATATATCTGATAAAATATTGCTACAAGCAATGTCCAAGATTTTGCTGCCTATGTGTTCTTCTAGTATTTTTATGGTTCTGAGTCTAACATTTAAGTCTTTAATCAATTTTGAATTTATTGTTGTGTGTGGTTTAAGAAGGTGGTCTAGTTTCATTTTTCTGCATGTGTCTGTCCAATTTTCCCAACACCATTTATTGAATAAACTATCTTTATTTCATTGTATGTGCTTGCTTCCTCTGTCAAATATTAATTGACTATAAAGGTATAAAAAAGTTTTTATACAACAAAGGAAAACACCAACAAAATAAAAAGGCAGCCCACAGAATTGGAGAACATATTCATCACCGATACATCTGATAAGGGATTAATACCCAAAATTTATAGAGAACTTACAAAACTCAACAACAAATGACCCCCCCAAAAAATGGCCAAAAGACCTGAATAGACGTTTCTCGAAAGAGGACATACAGATGGCCAGTAGACCACAGGTGGCAAACCCAAGGCCCACAGGCTGAATCCAGCCCACCACCTTGTTTTATCCAGCTCAGCACCTTGTTTCTACCTGGCGGCAGCACCAAACTCCTTGTCCCTAGTTAAGGAGTAGTTACATTTATACAGTCCTAAAATTACATTCAGCCCTTTGAAGACAATCGCAAGGCTGATGTGGCCCCTGGTGAAAATGAGTTTGACACCCCTGCAATGGGCATAGGAAAAGATGTTCAATGTCACTAATCATCAGAGAAATGCAAATCAAAACCACAATGAGATATCATTTCACACCTGTAAGAATGGCTATCATCAATACATCAACAAACAACAAATGCTGGCAAGGATGTGGAGAAAGAGGAACACTTTTGCACTGCTGGTGGGAATGCAGATTGGTGCAGCCACTGTTGTAAGCAGTATAGAGATAACTGAAATAATTAAAAATGGTTCTTTCTTTTGACCCCATGATCCCACTTGTGGGAATATATCCAAAGGATCCCAAAACACAAAGGATCCCAATTTGAAAGAACATAAGCACCCCTATGTTCATTGCAGCATTACTTACAATGGCCAAGATATGGATATGGAACCAGCCCAAGTGTCAATGAATAGATGAGTGGATAAAACAACTATGGGATATTTACTCAATGGATTACTACTCAGCTATTAAAAAGAAAGAAAGAAAGAAAGAAAGAAAGAAAGAAAGAAAGAAAGAAAGAAAGAAAGAAAGAAAGAAAGAAAGAAAAAAAAATTTTACCCTTTGGGACAGTATGGATGGGCCTGGAGAACATTATGCCATGTGAAATAAGCCAGACAGAGAAAGAAAATACCATACCATTTCACTCATATGTGGAATCTAATGAACAAGGTGAACTAGCCAGCAAAATAGAGACAAACTCATAGATAGAGAGCAGATGACAGCTAATAACTCATCCATTCATTTAACACATATTTATGATCACCAATTTTGTGTTAGACACAGTCTCACAGTAAAGACTAAAAGATTAATCTTTAATCTTTTGGTGTAATGGTTAGTGCACCGTGGTCATTGTAATCAACTAGCCCCCAAGCTATAAAACAAACCTCCATCTCCTCTCCCTCACCTAAATCTTGTCCTATCATGGTGATACTAATGGTAGATCTGACTACCTCTTCTACCAAGATGATACTAATGGTAGATCTGACTCTGATGAAGTCTAAGTGACTCTCAACTGGCTGAAATAAATGTTACTCATAAAAAAATGTCTCTCTGTATGAGTAATTATGAAAATCGCCAAAGTTCTTTGGAAGGAAATGGGGGCAGTAGGTGGGGAACAGAGAGAGAAGGAAGATTAAACTTCAGTCCCCCTCCCTCATCAATTCTTACTTTGTAGGTTTTGAGTAGGGGCCAAGAAAGCTGACTTTTTCCCAGGCTCCCTGAAATTCTTATGATCAGTTCTTATGATCTGTGAAGACATTGTTTTGCCCATTTCAGCCCACAATAGCTTCCCTCTTTTGAGTTTTCACATATTTTACTCACATTACTAGCTTCTTAGTGCATTATCTCCTTTTATTTGAATAAAAATGGCCTCTTCTATTAGATGTGAGAGCCCTCTTTCAAGAGATGACACCATTCCCCCCTTATGTACCTTATGTACTAGCAACACATCTTGAAAATGGATGGAGAGTTAATGGAAATAAGGGTATATAATTGGGATAGAGTACGACGGGAGGCATGCAGGGTGCTGGTACCATACTCTCCTGTTTCTTGACCAGGTTAGTGATTACACAAATGTATGCACATTATGCTAATCCACTGACCTGTACAGTTTATATTTGTGCTTATTTGTTTATGTATGTTGTACCTAAAAGAATTTGAATGGGAAAAAGGTAGATGGAATAAAGCTGTTCATCATACTGGAAATGAACCCATAGTCCAAACTCAGAAAGGAGACCCCTTGTCTTTCTCCTCCATGATCACTTTGCCCTGAGTCGTCTCCTTTAGAGAAGCTGAGGTCCACCTTCTCCTGCCACTTGTGCCTACTGGTTGCCGCTTTTGTTGAATAGAATCATGAAATTTATGACATAGTCCTTGACAATCTGGTGTGTCTTTAAAATAGGGAGAGCCAGAGAATCAAAAATTCTGAGTTCTAGTCTTTTACGCCTCCATAACCATTTACTAGTTGCGAAGGTCAAACAAGCTGTTCTGTGTTTTTGTGACCCAGGTTCCCATAAAATGACGTAGATTTTTCAGTTGTTAAATGTGCTATGGGCTAGACTCTACTACTGTCTACTAGACTCAGGGTTCAACAGTGAAGACCAGACAAACTTGCCCCCTTAAAATGCTTATAGATTATTGGGGAAAAGAGTGATACAATATGGGGTAAGAAGTACCGTGAAAGCCCTGTGGAGTATACATGTGTGTCAGGGAAGACTAATACTTTCTGTCCCATCAACCTCACATCAGAGTCCTATTGTGAAGAAGCTCTAATGAGATGCAGACTATTTGTTCCCACCTGGGTAGCAGGAGAGGCAGGGGGACACATTATAGAAAGGAATAGACGTTGTAAAAGTGAAAGCCTTGGGTAAGATATGCTGTTCCTCTTATAATGTTGACTCTTGGTGGATTCTTGACTGGCAGTTGCCTATTACAGTGGACATTCATTAATTCAATTGTGTTTTACTGAATCCCAACTATGTGCAAGGCACTATGTTACAGGCTAAAAATAGAGCAGAAAAAGAGGGGGTAGAGAAGAGGAAGGGTTGTCAAGGAACATGTACAAAGGACACAGACAAAGACAATGACGGGGGGAGGACTGAATGTGGGAGGTGGGGTGAATAGAATGGAGGAGAGTAATGGGGGGGAAATGAGGACAACTGTAATTGAACAACAATAAAAAGAAGAAAATTAAAAAGAGAGAGAGTTCATCTCTGCCTTTGGAAGATCACAGGAAGGACAGACTACCAAGAAATTAAAATAATGTGACAAGGGAAGTAGAGATTACACTTTCACATTTACGTCTGAGGGAAACAGACCTAGACTTGGTAAGTGGGAGGAGTCTTTCCAACCCTGAAAGATAAAGAGGAATTCATCAAGAAAGAAAGAAAGTCTGAAGTTCTGCAACAGTGATTTGACCAAAAGGGACATCATAGGCAAAGATACAAAGAAAAGGCATATGACAAGTTCAGAGAAATGAGAAAAGTTTAGAATGTATGCGAGCAAATAAATAACTGCTGAGGCTGGAGAGGTGTACATGAACCAATTTGTGATGGACCTTTGTAGCTTTGTAAGCTGGGTTTCAGATGTTTGACTTACATTGTGAAGGTCAACAGATATCAGAACCTCTTTAAAGTACTTTAAGCAGAAGAGTGACGTTATAAGAGTTACAGTTAGGAAAAAGAGTCATTTTAATTGCAGTTTGAGAGATTCATTTTGAGGACCAGATTGGGTTTAGAAGGCAAACCTGGCCTCTCATCTGGACGTACTCATGGCCTGTTGCATGTTGGGGCCTAAGTGAAGGCACTAGATAGCTGGGGGCATTTTAAAAGAAGTGCATATTTCATCAGAATTTGGAATAAATAAGTTTTGTATAATTTATTCCTAAGAGTTCTCACCACATCCCTGTGAATACAAAGCGAGCAGAACCTTGCTCTTCACAGGAAACCAAGCTCATGTGTTCATCATGAAAGCTCAAAAAGTAGAAATTTTTATTTGTAGGAACAGATTAGAACATTTGGCACTTTTGTCTAGTCTCTGAGGCTTCCCACAGAAACACCCCACAAAACTTGAAATCAAAGATGATAGCGCTTCTCAGCATAATTAGTGACTCAGTGCTAAGTAGCAGTCATCAAGACAAAAAACATAGGATGTACTTAGATGTTTATTTAAAGTATGGGCCTTATTATTGGGGAGATGCAAATTAGTCTAAATTTCAGTATCTGTTGTGTGAAAAAAGAAACGGCATGAAACTCTTTTTCAGCAATATTTAAAAGCCAATCATGGAAATTTTGAAGGAAAATTTTCAGAAGTTTTGGAGCTAAAAAGAGAAATGTTTCAACTAGGAGCAAAACAATAAAAAGAACAATCAAGCAAACAAAAGAGAAATTGTCTGATACTATCTTGAAGTTCAGCTTCAAAACCACCTGGAAAGAAATCCCACATTTAGACACGCCTTTAGAAAAGTGTCATGCTGCAGATTTGGCCAAATCTGACTGAGGAAAAAAGGGAAAACCAAATAGTTGCCTTAGAGATCTCACCAACCCAGACATTTTAATATATTCCAGACATAAAAGTAATTTATTAAGAGAATGAAGTAAACCTACTTGAAAGCATATATCATAATGGCTTGGCTATATTCTTGGTTGGAAAACTAAGTAATTTGAAAAGGACTTGTTAGTAATTATTATTATAAAGACTTTTCCCATAATTGGAGTTTTTTAGTAAAAAATGAGTTTTAAATTATGTGTAGAAACTGCCTGAGTAAATACAGGGTGGGGCAAAAGTAGGTATTATTAGAAAATAATACAATCATTAATAAAAGTAATACAATAATTAGCTATGTTTTGTATACTTACAACTGTAAACCTATTTTTGCCCTATCCTATACAAGGAATACAAAGAAGAACACACACATCAAAAAAAAAAATGGAATTATCTTCTGGAGGGGGCACTCCATGTAGTATAGACTTCCCCCGCTAGGTGAGGGTTCTAGGAACCCATCTGTATCAGTGTACCAGCTGGTGTTGTTGTGAGAGGTTGCATTTGGCTTCAGCGAATTTTGTTTGAAGACTCGATGTGTTTGCCCATTTCATGATGGGTGATGTATGAGCACACCTGCCCACACCATGCTGCATGTTCAGCAGTTTTTGACCAAAATCGGCATGACCCCCATGTCCTACCCTCCCTATTCACCCAATCTCGCCCTGACTTTTGTGTTTCCTTCCCTGGATGAAGAAAGTCCTCAAAAGAAAACATTTTGCTGATGTGGAAGAGGTGAAACAAAAAAGGGCAGAAGCATAAAAGGCATCAAAATCAACGAATTCAAAAATTGTTTTGAGCAGTGGAAAAAATGTCTCCATAGGTATATTGCACCAAATGGAGAGTACTTTGAAGGTGACTGCAGTTTAACCATGTAAAAATAAACACAATATTTTTATAAATAAATTTCAGGGTTTTTGGTTTTCCCCTTGTATATAAGAAATATATTTTGGTCATCTCAATGGCCAAATATATATTTCTCATAAGTCACAATATCACAGATTTATAGACATTGTTTTGTTTTGTTTTTGGATTGGTTTTGTGTTTTTGTTTTTTAGTTTTTTGGTTGTTTTTTACTCGTATCATTTGGACGTATTTAGGAATCTTAAGGTAAGAAAGTGACGGAGCTCAGCACTGACGGCGTGTGGAGAACTTCCACGTGTTGTGTAGTTGAATAAGCACCTATTTGGGGACACTAGAGACATGGTATTTCAATCAGTTTCTTTTACTTTCAGTGTAGGCCTATTTTCCTTTTATAGCTGGTGTGCCAAGGGACTTTTGAGCAATTGAACCTTGCAGGCCCTGCTGACTGTTTGGCTATTTGTCACTTCTCACTCTGTTCTTGACTATAAAGCCACACTACAAAATTGTAACTGGAACAGAGTACCCCAGGGTTTGGGCAATTGTACTTCAAGAAATAATTAATGTAATTAACAATAAGGAAAAGAAACCAAACTGTGAGCTACTTTATAATTCTGTATGAAAAGATCTTTTGAGTGCCTTCTACTTTGTAATATCTCTGTGAAACCAGTGGGACCTGACTCTTAGTCTCCCGACTGAGAAAGGATGAGTTACAAATGAGCTTGTCTATAGACAAACTTCCAAAAAAAATTCTCTGATCCTTAAAGCAAAAAGAAGTCTTTACTGTTCATGAGTAATATCTCATTATGATACATTAAGTGTAGTTTTTGACAAGTTTGTTTGACTAATGTCTATTCTGAATCTTATCTCACTACTTTTTTTTTAATGATTCATTTAATTCATTTGGCACTTAGCAAAGGGAAAATATCTGAGCCAAAAATTCTTTCCTGGTTAGAACCCAAAATTCTCAACAACAACAAAAAAGTTAGCATGAAAAGGTTTTGGTGGTTTCTTTATTTTTTTAAATGATCTATGAGTGAGGATGCCAGGAACTACAGTAACAATCTTGAAGTGACATTTTCAGTGAAATTGTATGTTTATGCCAGTAGACTATAGTTACTTCAAATTGTATTTATTTATATATTTCCTAACAAAGGTCCCACACAGAGTAGCCAGGCCAATAAATTTTGGTGAATATATAAATGAAACAGGAGAAATTAATAAAGCAAATGTCTCAAGTATTGCTGAGTTAATGACATACATGAGAAAGTTCTTTGACCTACAAATTAATTATTTTAAGGTACTTTACAAGAAATAGCAAGGATGCCATTTTGTTCTAGTGGTTAACAATTTTCCTTTTGATGGAATTACCCTGAAAAAATAGTGTGATGGTTATGACTAAATGATTCAGATAATGGAAACCCCACAGATATTCCTGGTGGGAGGAAGCAGTTTCAGAGAAATACAATAAACAAACAAAGCCCAAAATTATGACTCAAGAAAAATATTTATATAGATGGTAGAAAGCCTGAAACAAATTGTCAACTTTGTCCTGACTTCTAATTTTTTACTATATATTTCAACATATATAGTAGCTTATACATGCAAATCATTTTTTGTCAAGCAGATTATGGAGTTCTTAAAGAATTTTCAAATGCAGTAAAATTACTAGGGCCTGCTATCAAAAATACACATTTATAAGAATGAGAATTCATGCTCTCAAATTGCCCTGAGCTTCCATATCTCATACCATTCTATATCAGAAGTTTCTTCTTCCTTGTCAGTATCTCCTCCTCTAGAACATACGCTCTTTGTGTCCA